>JADBJO010004974.1:97500-100000 GCA_016801955.1 Conus betulinus
AGTGGGGTGAAAAGATGCCATATTGATGCTCACAAAACTGCATTGCAGATTCTGTGACATCAGAAATTCATTTCCCCTTGACTAAATCCAGCCATATATTGGCCAGGCATTACCGTTGGCGTTATAACATTATCTACATATCCAGCTTGATGATAATGAATCACTTTACAGCTCTGCTATATATTCATTATTATAATTATAATCATACCTATGAATAAGAGGATGGCTCGATAATGGACACGACATGGACTTAACTTACATGGACAAGCGATAGCGATGAGTCATCATGCCCCTGTGTCCACTCATTTTGATACAGCCGAATACGACCGGCTGGTGATCCAAGCGACGGTCCGCAGCAGAGGCAGGAAATTCAGGATTCGGTAATCTTTATCAACGAGACTGATCGCCCCTGGACTGCCCTGACCTTATCGACGGAAATATATAGACTTTGAGAGTGACCTACGCCGTGAAGCGTGGCAACTTCCAGTCGCTCTGTCTGGGTACCGGACAGATCGTAGGTTTTTATTAGCCATCATCATCGTTGTGGGATGGGAAGGATAGAGGAAATGTACGTCTCTCGCGTCAGTTCCAGTTTCAATTTCACTATAGGTCGGTCTGTCACACAGGAGCCCTCTTCTACCCCCTTGCGTGCCACGCCGTTGTCTATTCAGTTGTTGTCGTTTTTTTTTTTTCATTCAGTTGTGTTACAGTATATTGTATTGTGTATCTTGCTCATTACTACAGATCTGTGTTAAAATCTCCTGAATTTCACTGCTACCAGGGTGGTACATTTCTTTTCTCAGTTTTAACCTGAGGGCGTTTTTGGTCACCTTGTAATCTTTTCCTCCTTGATTTCACTGCTATCCGGGTGGCATATTTGTTGTCTCTGTTGTGAACGTGTGTGCATTTTAGTCACCTGTGAATTTTTCCACCTTAATTTGACTGCTTCCCGGGTGGCATGTTTGTTGTTTTTTTTATAACCGGTGGCGACTGGCCAGCTGCAAACCTGTCCTTGCTATATAGTCTCGTTAGAAAGACTAGCGCTCAGATCCCCTCTCAAGGTCTAGTAGAATTAGGATAGGGTAGGGTTGGATATGGGGAACGAACGCGTCTAATACTAGGCTCGAAATCAGTCTTGGAGTTTTTTTCTTTTTCTTGATGAGTGTGTATTTTACTTGATCAACGTCCTGGTTGTCTAGTTTAATTGATGTAAGCAAATAATGTTTGTTGTAGAGCGAGAGACAGCTACAGTGACACAGAGAGAGAGAGAGAGAGAGAGAGAGAGAGAGAGTGTGTGTGTGTGTGTGTGTGTGTGTGTGTGTGTGTGTGTGTGTGTGTGTGTGAGTGTATGTGCGTGTGTGATCTGAAGGAGCATTCATTTGTCTTTGGTTCTTTTGTTCGTGTAGTTTTCTAAGTCAGTTCCTAATAACTTTTGACATATGAGATGAACCATATACAGACAGAAACAGACACTGATGCAGACACCTGTCTATCTCTTTATTTTAATCCATCCCACTTCTGCTATATCTCTCTTTCGTTTTCAAGAAGGCAAAAAACTAACATAAGTCTCGTCCTCAGCCGATTCTGATGCGTTGAAATCAATGTCATAACAATGTTCTCTGCAAAGAAGTTGATCCTTGATCCATGGCCTGGCCTACTTCTCCCTGAGTCTACTGAAGACATCTTGCATTACGACCGGGCTTCTTCCTTGTCCTCCGGAGTTCCAGTTGAGATCACCAGTGAGACCACCCACATCCTTCCTGTCTGTACAGAGGAGGTTGTAAAGCTCGTAAGTCCGCCATCGGCTCGATATGTATCTTGGCCCCAGCCTTCTGCTATAAATGACCATTAACGTTGTCTCGTCTCGGAGAGCTCATAAGCCTTGATTATGTGAAATGTGCATGGAAGGGGGGGGGGGGGGGGGGGGTAAGAAGAGGAGAGGAGAGGTGAGAACGTGGAGGGGGTTGACAGAAGGAAGGTACTTTACTGGTGTGAGCGACTTGTTCTACTGATCTGAACCCTTAAAAGGACATAATCATCAGCCACTGATGTCTTGAAGAAGGAGGTTTGAGGATAGCTCTCTGTAAAAACGTCAAATGAAATAGACAAGAAAATGTACCATCTTATTCACATCACTCTCTCTCTCTGTCTCTGTCTTTCTGTCTGTCTTTCTGTCTGTCTGTCTGTCTGTCTGTCTGTCTGTTCTGTCTGTCTGTCTGAATGTCTGTCTGTCTCTCTCTCTCTCTCTCTCTCTCTCTCTCTCTCTCTCTCTCTCTCTCTCTCTCTCTCTCTCTCTCTCTCTCTCTCTCTCTCTCTCTTCTCTCTCAAAATCGTGTATATATGCAAACCTACATACACAGAGAATCCCCACAAAGGTATCTTCTTATCGCGTGTAATGTTAATTTCCACGCCCTGTTGTATCTTTACTTGATGAATGTTTTTTTTTTTCCAATTCATAGGCCATGGGATCTGTTCACGTAATTAGTGCTTAACATGAGAA
>JADBJO010004974.1:105000-110000 GCA_016801955.1 Conus betulinus
TCTCTCTCTCTCTCTCTCTCTCTCTCTCTCTCTCTCTGTCCGCGTCCTTCTGTCTTTCTGTCTGTCCGTCGTCTATCCATCCGTCCGTCTTTTTGTCTGTCTGTCTCTCTCTCGCTCTCTCTCTCACTGTCTGTCTCTTGGCTGTCTCTGTCTTTGTCTCTCTCTGTGTCTGTGTCTGTCTCTGTCTCTCTGTCTCTCTGTCTTTCTCTCTCTGTCTCACTGTCTCTGTCTCTCTCTCTTTTCTCTCTCTTCCTTTCCCTCTATTCCAATGTTCAGTCTAAACACAAACTTGTTATCGACGAAATCCCCACAAAGGTGACCTTTTATCTCGTACAACAAATTTTCATTTCTATTCCTTAAAAAATTCACCTAATGAGTTTATCTTTCCATGTACAGCTCGTGGGACCTTGTCACGTATTTATTAGGGCTAAACAGAGGAAATGAGTGATAGAGTCAGGAACAGGGGCGATTTATTTTCTCTGTTTATAAAAAAATCCCCAATTAGTAAATGGGATCCCATTTTTCCATCGCGCCCTCTCGCCATAATTTTCCTTACTGAATGGGCTGCTTTTTGTTTCGCTTCTCATGTTTTCCTTTTGTGTTTTGTTTGCGTGCTGTTTTTAGTATTCAGAGATTTGTCAAAAGCAGAGATTGAGATGTCATTCCCAGCAGTCTAACGAGAAATGTGTCATCGACATTCTTTTTTATGGTGACACCTTATATCTTAAAAAACAATGGCATTTATCATTCTATACTCCAGCATCATCTCTTGGACCCCCCCCCCCCCCCCCCCCCACCAAACAGAACTCAACGAGATTTAGTAACATTTTTTGTTAGTGGTAACACGCCTGTCAGTTCTCATTCCCTGCCTTTCCCTCACTTTCCATCTGAATAATTGACGTCCTTCTCACCAGGGACATCCTATAATGTTTAAAAACGTTTTCGTTGGAAACAGGGGATGAAGGGGATCAATCTCCCTCCTCCGCCCCCCCATCCGCACCCCAGTGTAAACATGGAGGCAGGTAATCTTCAGAATCTCCTTTCACACTGTCCCCCCCCTCTTTCCCTTACCATGGGTCTAGCCTTTTCACATTCTTTTCCCGTGTGTGATATTTTTGTTTCCTGTTTTGTGAAATCCCATCACCTTGTCAGACAGAGAGCTTGGATCATTGACGTCACACACAGGAAAGGCACCACTTGAGACAGTTTCATCCATGATTGAATCCTTGTTCCCTTTCATCTTGCACTCAAATGCATAGGGATTCTGTTCTTCCTTCCGACAGTTGCAGAATGAAGATGGGAATTAGGAGAAGAGTGTGCTTGTCCAATTTCATCAAATAAGAGGCATGTTTGTGCTTGCATGTTTTGAAGAAAATAGATGTGTTTTTAGTGTTTTAGCACTATTTCTTTATTGACCATCGAGCAATTAATTATTCGGTGTTAGCAGGCAAAATATGCTGTTCATAGAATAATAGTATTTTGTTTTCATCGAAACAAAAGAAATATTTGAGCTAGGTCATAAAATAAAACCTCCTAGAATTACAGATTTTTTTTTTTTTTTTTTTTTGTTGGTAGTTAATGTTTGTCTGTTCATCACATGAACTATTCTCAATGCGTCAGTTCGTTGAGTCTGGCACGGTTGGTTTTGGCGACAGTGAGAGACAGGACCGACTTTGTACAAAATACGGAAGATCTGTTCGTTTCACAATCATCGTCCGTCTTTCTGTCTTTCTGTGTGTCTACATAACATCGGTGTCTGGTGTATTCAGTCATGATATTAACCCACCCCTACACCCCTCTTTGACTTTCTTTCTTTTGTATTTATCATTAGCGCATGACCCCTCCCCCTATCTGCTCCCTAACTCCATGCACCCCCATCCTCATCTCCATCCCCCTTCCGTCCCGCCGCCCCCGCCCCCTCCTCTTGTTGGAGACAAGATGATGAATATGACAAATCAGATTACGTTTTTCCGATGAGTAAGCGTTGTTTGATAGGTTACTTTGTACCAAGTACATGTTTTCCTTTATAAGATCTGTAAATATATATTAAGACGTTTGTTTAGCCGATGACTCATGTACAGAGTGAAAAAAAAGTACCAAACAGTGCTGGAAGCTGTCAGAAATTGTTTTCAGAACAGTCTGCCTTCCGTTCATTTAAACTGGAGTTTTTTGAGTATGAAATCTATAATAGGCAATGCCCTTGTTGGCGTATCGACAGAGTTATTGGTGGATTTCTTTGGACCTGAAGAAAGGCATATCACAACAGTAGGATAGTGAAAACTGAAAGTATGTATCTGCAGTGAGGAGGCGAGTTCTTAGGCTGTTAACACAAGAGTTCAGAACCAGCTTTGTCAATTGTGCAGTCAGCATTCTACACTCGGTAGAAATTTGACCCACCTTTGATCTATCGTTGCAGTCAGCATCCCACGCCAAGAAAAGTGTTTTCATAGAACAGTAGTGCTTTAATTTCAAAAAAAAAAAAAAGAATTTTCTGATGAAACGGAGCCATTAGGCCTGCCAAAACAGTGGAGGAATACAGTGGCCTTTCGGGGACCTTGAAGCAGGCCATGGACATTATCTGCTGAACGGACTGCACAAGGTGGCTTGGGGTAACTTTGTAGCCGGCATCAGAACATTTGCAGGCTTAAATGTTTTTGTTGCTGGTAGCAGAGTCAATATAGTTAAACGGGCTGTGTATAACATCTTTGGCTGATCTAGCTGCCAATCACTACTGCTATATCAGCTGTGTGTTGTGTCCGTGAACAATGTCTTACTAGGAGAAAAATTACTACCATTAAAATGACTTGTGCAGCAGCCTTGAATGACTCCGTTACCACTTCTGAATGGGCTGTGTGTAGCAGTCTTGGGCGACTGAACTGGAAACGTTGGCTTTGTTTTTCATCCTGTCTCTTGATGAGCCTTTCTGGCATTGTGAATTTGCTCTCACATGATCTTGTTTTTTTTCTTCCAGATGAGCTTCTTACTCTCAAGATCTGACGTCGTTTTAAGCATATGTGTCCCTGCACCAGGACAGCCATAGGAGTGAATACATTCGTTGGGGTTGACAGTGAGAAAAGTGCCTCAGAACAGCGTTCTTTGATAGGGACATGTTTCCACTCTCTCTCTCTCTCTCTCTCTCTCTCTCTCTCTCTCTCTCTCTCTCTCTCTCTCTCTCTCTCTCTCTCTCTCTCTCTCTCTCTTATCTTATTTAGGCTTGGTATCAATGAATTACAGATCAATAAACGTTTTGGCTTGAATATTTCAATTAAATGTCCATTTTGTGATAATATTGAAACTGAAATACATTTTCTATTTTACTGTGCAGAATATAAAGAAGTTAGAGAAAAGTACGTAGCTAAATATTTTTATGTCAACTCTTCAGACGAAGGGCTGTGTACGTTCTTATTGAGTAATGAAAATACCTTAGTACTCAGAGATGTGGGGATGTATATTTTTTATTCATTAAAGCATAGAGAAGAACGTATGTTAGCCAACAGCTAGCCCTTTTCACCACGTAGAGTCATGTGTTTGTTGTTATTTTTGCATGATGCCATAAACACACATATACATGTTTGCTCACGAAGTGGTGGTTATATTTGTTTATATGCTGGGTTGGAATGTTGTCTATAAAGCTATTATTCTGTCAGTGTGGTAGACAAAGATTGTACTGTTTCTCGCCAAAATGAATTAATTGCCTGGAGGAGGATGTTTTTCTGTATCTTTGCAATCCTCTTTTTTTTCTTTTCTTTTCGGTTCTAACACTCCCCTTTTCCCGCATGTGTGTGCCCCCTTGTATACGGCCGGTGGCCTTACAAGTAAAGTATTTCCGAGTTTCCGAGTTCCGAGAGATTGATTTCCTCTGTTTATAAAAAACAAAATCCCAATTAATAAATGGGATCTCATTTTCCGCCACGCTCTCTCGCCATAACTTTCCTAATTGAATGAGCTACTTCTCTTATTTCATTTCTTACGTTTCCCGTTTTGTTTGTTTGCTTGTTCTTCCTTTTTTTTTTTTTAATTCAGAGTTCTGTCAAAAGCAGACATTAACATGACATTCCCAGTAGTCCCACCAGAAATGGGTCACTAACATTCTTTTTGTGGTGACACCTAATATCTTAAAAAAGAATGACATTTATTAGTCCATGCAAGCATCATCTCTTGGACAACCCAACAGAAATTAACCACATTTAGTAACAATTTCGTTAGTGGTAACACGCCTGTCAGTCCTCATTCCCTGCCTTTCCCTCACTTTCCATGTGAACTGACAAGTCCCTCTCACCAGGGGCATCCTATAATGTTTGGAGACGTTTTCGTTGCTTAACAGGGGATGAAGAGTATCAGTCTCCCACCCCCCCGCCCCATCCCCACCCCAATGTAAACATGGAGGCAGGTAATCTTCACAATCTCCTTTCATACTATCTCCCCCTCTTTTTCGCATCTCATGGGCTAGTCTCCACGTTGTTTTCCCATTTCACGTGTTCTTCCCTGTTTTGTCAAATCCTATCATCTTGTCAGAAAGAGAGATTGGATCATTAAACGTCACACACAGGAAAGGCACCACTTGATGCAGTTTCATCCGTGATTGAATCGCTTGTTCCCGTCCGTCTTACGCTCACATCCTGAGTTTTGTTTGAATTCTTTTTTTTTCCTTGCCACAGTTGCAGGATGAAGGTGGGATTTAGGAGAAAAGTGTGCTCGTCCAATTTCATGAATTAAGAAACGTGCTCGCATGTTCTGACAAAAAGATACAATATTTCAGCGCCTCAACACTTTTTTTTCTGAATTGACCAACATATAACCAATTAATCGGTATTAGCACACAAAATATGCTGTTCGCAGAATTACAGTCTTTTCTTTTCTGCATGGAACGTCAAAACATGTGTTTGCCTAATGCAAAGATTCTATGATTAAAGATTGCCATTTGATTTCTCTTTTTTTTTTTTTTTCTGGTCCATTAAGTTCAGGTTTTTTAGAATTACTTTTTTCCACACAATTTATTT
>JADBJO010004974.1:117500-130000 GCA_016801955.1 Conus betulinus
ATTTGGAGATGGCTAGTGTATCTGAGGAGAGTAATCAGCTAATATTTCTAGATCGCTTTGACTTTGCTTTTTTTCTGCTCACGATGACGAGAAAGATTGGTGTAAGGGGCAAGCATTTCAATCAGCATCTGAGAGTTTTTGCCCTCTCTCTCTCTCTCTCTCTCTCTCTCTCTCTCTCTCTCTCTCTCTCTCTCTCTCTCTCTCTCTCTCTCTCATGGCGACCGTCAAGGTTGCTACACGTACGTTTCAGACCATGGATGCAGTGTAAATGATTATTTTGTTATGTCGTGTGCTTTGTTTGCATTATTATGTGATTCATGTGAGTTACGATTGTCTGAGAGACTCGATTCGGATCATATGCCTGTGGAATTTCATTTGAGTTACAACAGGGATAATGTCAACTCGGAGATAAGTCCTTCTGAATACAGTTTTACACTGGAAAGGTTGATATGGAATGAAGACCGTGCTGATGTGTTTATGAGTAATATTTCCACGCAACAGATTCAAGAAAAAAAACATCAGATATGCAGTTAGTGTTATTGATGTCAATGTAAATGAGGGCGTTGAATGTTTTCGACACCTGCATCAAAGATGCAGCACAGTGTATGAAGAAAGAAATAAGAATTAATCATTCGAAATCAAAAGATTGGTTTGATACTGAATGTCATGACAATAAAAAGGAAGTCCGAAATTTTATTTAGAAAATTTAAACGTACGCATGACGACAAAGAACGTGATTTCTATTGTAGGGCAAGATGCGAGTACAAACACTTGCAAAAGATTAAAAGGAAGCAATTTAACAACGCATTGCTGACAGAACTAATTGCATCTATGGAAAATCAGACAGAATTTTGGAAGAATGTACATCGAATTTTTCATCAAAAAGAAAACAACCAGTGAACAGCATCAGGATTGAAACCTGGTACGAACATTTTAAGTCATTTCTAACGAAAGACGTAGATCCTAACAGCGGGTTACAACTGAATCACAAAGAAGGAGGGATGATTATTGAAGTCGTCCGATTTCAAAAGAGGAAGAATGTTTGCTCTAAGAAAATTAAGAAATGTAAAGCTCCTGGACCAGACGGTATAACTGGTGAGCTGCTGAAGTATGCTTGTAAAACTGACCTGATTATGAACTTTTTTGTAACCTTCTTCAATTCTCTATTTGATAAGGGAATTTATCCTGAACATTGGACGGAAAGTATTGTTCTACCACTGTACAAGAAAGGCAACGTGAATGATCCTACTAACTATAGAGGAATTTCTTTAAGTGACGCCAGTGCTAAATTATACAGCACTATTATCAATCGCCGATTACAGGAATGGGTTGAAGATAATAATATCACTGGCAAATATCAGGCAGGTTTTAAACTCAATTATTCAACTGTTGATCATATATTTACTTTGATGGCTTTGGTGCAAAAACAGTTTTCTTTAAATCGTAAGCTGTATGTCGCTTTCATAGATTTTGAGAAAGCATTTGATTCTGTTAATAGAACTATTCTGTGGCCTATTCTCTTAAAAGCTGGTGTTCGTGGAAAACTGTTTAGATGCATAGTTAGCACGTATCTCTGTGTTAAAGCTAAGGTTCGGTGTGGAGGAAATATGACTGACTACATTCAATGTACCTCTGGTGTAAAACAAGGGGATGTGTGCAGTCCTGTTTTATTTTCTCTTTTCATTATTGAGTTAACATCAGAGGTTGTTAGAAATGGAAAACATGGTGCACAATTTACTTGCGATGCTCTTGAGTTGTTTATTCTTCTCTTGGCAGACGATGTTGTTCTGATGTCTGAAACTGTTATTGGCTTACAAACTCAACTAAATAATCTATCACGATCTGCATCTTCACTTCAGTTAACAAATAACATGTCAAAAAGCAGTATAATTGTGTTTAGAAAGGGTGGGTTTTTAGGAATTAGAGAAAGGTGGACTTATAATGGGGTGTTTATGCCTGTGGTCAACGTATATAAATATTTAGGATATATTTTTTCAACGAAATTAAGCTTTACTTTTGCATGCAAAGGATCTTGCCATTAGAGCTAAGCGTGCACTGCTATGTATCATGCAACACACTTATCAAAATTAGAAAACCAGTCTTTGAAATTATTTATAAAATTGTTCGATTCTCAGGTACAGCCTATCGCTCAGTATGGAGCTGAAATCTGGGGTCTTTATGATTCTGCTGTTTATTGTGAAAATGTCCATTATTTGCATTGAAAAGTTTCTAGGAGTGAGCATGCGAACACCTAACGATTTAGTCTACGGCGAAGTAAACAGATATCCAATATATTTGAATTCTGCGACAGCTTGCATACGTTACTGGTTGAAAATAACACAAATGGAAATTTCAATGTTGCCCAGGAAAGCATATAATATGTTGTATGATTTGGATGGTAGAGGGAAAAGACACTGGGTTTCTAACGTGAGGACTAAATTACATAAACTTGGATTTGGCTATGTTTGGCTACAACAGAGCGTTGGGGACATAAATGGATTTCTTCGTGCATTTCGGAATAGATTGATAGATTGCAGATGGCAAGAATGGTCATGTCACGTTCATGAAAGTGATTTTTGCTTTTTATAGACAGTTCAGGTCTATACATTGTGTGCCGGTATATTTATCTATTGAAATGGAAAATCATTTAAAATATATCATGACAAAGTTCAGATTAGGTATTTCTGATCTTTCTGTTCATTATTATCGTTATAAGAAGCATAAAAAACTTGAACTGACATGTCCGCTTTGTAAATGTGCCGAAGAAAATGAAGTCATTTTGTGTTGTGCTGTCCCGCTCTAAGTGACCTGAGGAATCAGTTCATTCATCAAAAATATTGTAGACATCCTTCTTTATTTCACTTTCATTACTAATGGTATCTACAAATGAAACTACTGTAAAACGTTTTGCTATTTTCTTGTACAAGGCATTTAAAATTCGAAGTATAGCATGTAGTTAGGCATTGGTTGTTGTATGTTGTTTAATATCGAGTAGGCTTTTAATTGTGAATGCCTAGATATTTGATGGTTTGCTTATTTCTGTCTGAAACGATTTGATCTCAACACCCCCTTCATTAGGGGCCATGGCCTGTATGAATAAAACATCCGTATCCGTATCTCTCTCTCTCTCTCTCTCTCTCTCTCTCTCTCTCTCTCTCTCTCTCCCCTTAAGTGCAACAAAACAAACTAGTCCAACTAGTCCGGAAGTGAATTTCAAATGAATGTGAAAATATTCATACTAAGGTGACAAATTAAAAAAAAAAAAAAAAAAAAAATGCGACAATCGAAGTTGACAAGGTTCTTGCCTCATGCAAAGTTATTTCACATCTACGCATATAACTACACATGAGCTCGTGTAAGTATGGATCCATCAAACCACGAAGATCAGAAGCTGCAGTTTGCATGAGTAAAGTGCTATTTGGACACATTTCTTTCCGTCTCGTTATTTGTCCTCGTAAAAAAAAAAAAAAAAAAGACACAACAAGAAGAATAGCGCGGTGGGAAAATACTGTACAGTTGTGAAAAGTGTCAAGAAAATTCTGCCTGTGTGTGTTTGGTCACCCCCCCCCCCCCCCCCCCCCCCCAGCCCCACTCCCATCCCCACTCTTTCTGCCACCTATTTTTGACCTGGAAATCGGCTATTCGTAATGTTTTTGTTCTGCTTCTGATATAACGTTCTGTACCACTTAGCCACAATGTCCTGTATTACAAAGTTGACAGGACAGACAGCTCTCTGATTGTGTGTCAGCTGTCATTTAGCTATTTTCAGTTTCATCCCCGTTAGGGGAAATCCAATATCGGCAGGAGGCCCAGACATATTGGGCTAATTTGGAGGACGAAAGTGCAGAAGAGAACAATCAGTTCTGTTAGTACATCGCTGTAGTCTACGGGCCGATCGCTGGCAGACGCTGGGTCATTGATTTTGGATCAGGGTAACACACAATGACCAAACTTTGAGAGGCAGAGACAAGCTTCTCTCTCTCTCTCTCTCTCTCTCTCTCTCTCTCTCTCTCTCTCTCTCTCTCTCTCTCTCTGGTTTCCACATCTATACTCTCTCTCTCTCTCTCTCTCTCTCTCCTCTCTCTCTCTGGTTCCTCTCTCTCTCTCTCTCTCTCTCTCTTTTCCACATTATACTATCTCTCTCTCCTCTCTCTCTCTCTCTCTCTCTCTCTCTCTCTCTCTCTCCCCCTCTCTCCCCCCCCCCCCTCCCCCCCCCTCTCTCCCCCCCCCCCCCCCCTCTCTGTTTTCCACAATTCATAATTGTCTTTCTCTCCTCTCGGTCTCTGTCTGTCTGTCTGTCTGTCTGTCTGTCTGTCTCTTCCCCCCCCCCCCCCCCCCCCCCCCCCCCCTCTGTTTCCACAATTCATAATTGTCTTTCTCTCCTCTCGGTCTCTGTCTGTCTGTCTGTCTCTGTTTCTCTCTCTCTCTCAATCTTAGGGGTTACGTGGTTTCATACGAAGCGACAGGGCGTCATTTATTTCAGCTGCGGAAATTGTTTACTATTTTCCTGTGACAATGCCAGTTATTTGGACTTGCAGCGACTGTGGAGACAGCCCTAACGCCCTGCTGACTGAAAACTGTGTTTCAAGCTGGAAAATTACTGGATAAGGCAGCAACACAGTGGTCGTTGCGACTGAAGCCAGTCAGCCCAGTGTCAACAACAATGGCTGATCCTGTGCTGAACCGGAGAACACAAGTTCAGTACAGGAAGAACTCCCCCCCCCCCCCCCCCACCCCTCCCCGCTGGCTGCCTACTCCCCAGCCAGGTGCGACGTGATCAAGAGAGATCGAAGCAGCAGAACAGACGTCTTGAACAGATTGCTGCTGGTCTCGGTGCCACTAGTAACGCGAATGAACTGACCGTGCCTAACCCCGCATCGGATGAACACAGTACACAGCACAGTGCGGAAGAACACATCAAGCCGACTCGCGATGAAGATGACACGTCGCATATCCAGGATACGCTTCTGTCGTTGCATTCCGATCTGTCGGAGTGTAACATCAGGGACCCAGAAAACCACCTGTCGGACATCGACACAAGTCTGGAACAAGCTGTAGACAAAATTTTCGCCGGTTTTGACGGATGGGAGTGGTTAAGGGTTATGTAGCTACTCTAACTGAGCGATAGGTGCAGAGATGATTGCGAGATTCACACAGAAATAACGCATTTCGGAAGGTCGTACTTCATCAGACATATGATGTGGGTGTGCTGCTGTGTGAGTCTGATGAAGTCATTCTGGAATATTCCAGCGATCTGTGTTCGGAGGACGACGATTATTTATTCTGATTTGTGAAGCAGGAGAAAAAAGATACGTGTCAACAGAGGAATGTATTAAAGTGGCCAGCCTTCGGAAAGGAAGACGCATCGGCAACACGAAGCGTGCAGAGACCCAAGCACGTGCTCTACGACGGCTGCACGCTCTCCACGGACTGATCCAGTTCTACCTGGGGTGACCGTCGTCTACAGAACCGATAGTGAACACATACCAGTGACATTTTCTCGTTCTCGATTTTGTCATGTAAAGTGAAAGAAAGGCCATTGTTATGGTTTCCATGTCAGTGAAATAGAAATCGAATCGCGTTTTGTGTTGTTGTACATCGCGCGGATTTGCTGCCCTTTACAGCCTAATGGCATTAAATTTCGTCCGTTCGTTCTCACTTAATCTCTCTCTCTCTCTCTCTCTCTCTCTCTCTCTCTCTCTCTCTCTCTCTCTCTCTCTCTGCTCTCTCCTCCTCTCTCCCTACCCCCGCTCCTCTCTCTCTCTCTCTCTCTCTCTCTCTCTCTCTCTCTCTCTCTCTCTCTCTCTCTGCTACTTCTCCTTTTAAAAATGTTTGCAAAGTATATTCATATTATCACTAGATTTTTGCAGAATATTGTTTTTGTCTTATCTGTTGTCTCCTCACCCTCTTTTCAGCTCAGCAGAATTTCTCCAAAGACCCAACTTCTGCTGCTCACATACAGCCTCATCTAGATCTGTCCCATCAAAGCCCCGGCATTAACAGCCTAGTGGGAACAATGTCCCATCAAAGCCCCGGCATTAACAGCCTAGTGGGAACAATGTCCGATCATAACCCCGACATTAACAGCCTAGTGGGAACAATGTCCGATCATAGCCCCGGCATTAACAGCCTAGTGGGAACAATGTCCGATCATAGCCCCGGCATTGACAGCCTAGTGGGAACAATGTCCGATCATAGCCCCGGCATTGACAGCCCAGTGGGAACAATGTCCGATCATAGCCCCGGCATTGGCAGCCCAGTGGGAACAATGTCCGATCATAGCCCCGGCATTGGCAGCCTAGTGGGAACAATGTCCGATCATAGCCCCGGCATTGGCAGCCCAGTGGGAACAATGTCCGATTATAGCCCGGGCATTGACAGCCCAGTGGGAACACTGTCCCAACAAAGCCCCGGCATTGACAGCCCAGTGGGAACACTCTTTGTCCATCAAAGCCCCAGCATTGGCAGCCCAGTGGGAACACTGTCCCATCAAAGCCACGGCATTGACAGCCCAGTGGGAACACTGTCCCATCATAGTCCCGGCATAGACAGCCCAGTGGGCACACTGTCCCATCAAAGCCACGGCATTGACAGCCCAGTGGGAACACTGTCCCATCAAGCCCCAGCATTGACAGGCCAGTGGGAACACTGTCCAATCAAAGCCACGGCATTGACAGCCCAGTGGGAACACTGTCCCATCATAGTCCCGGCATAGACAGCCCAGTGGGCACACTGTCCCATCAAAGCCACGGCATTGACAGCCCAGTGGAAACCTGTCCCATCAAAGCCCCAGCATTGACAGGCCAGTGGGAACACTGTCCAATCAAAGCCACGGCATTGACAGCCCAGTGGGAACACTGTCCCATCATAGTCCCGGCATAGACAGCCCAGTGGGAACACTCTTTGTCCCATCATAGCCCCGGCATTGACAGCCCAGTGGGAACACTGTCCCATCAAAGCCCCGGCATTGACAGCCCAGTGGGAACACTGTTCCATCAAAGCCCCGGCATTGGCAGCCCAGTGGAAACACTGTCCCATCAAAGCCCCGGCATTGACAGCCCAGTGGGAACACTGTCCCATCATAGCCCCGGCATTGACAGCCCAGTGGGAACACTCTTTGTCCCATCATAGCCCCGACAGCCCAGTGGGAACACTCTTTGTCCCATCAAAGCCCCGGCATTTGCAGCCCATTGGGAACACCCTTTGTCCCATCATAGCCCCGGCATTGACAGCCCATTGGGAACACCCTTTGTCCCATCATAGCCCCGGCATTGACAGCCCATTGGGAACACTCTTTGTCCCATCAAAGCCCCGGCATTGGCAGCCCATTGGGAACACTCTTTGTCCCATCAAAGCCCCGGCATTGGCAGCCCATTGGGAACACTCTTTGTCCCATCATAGCCCCGGCATTGACAGCCCAGTGGGAACACTCAGTATCAAGTAGTCACACGAAACAACACCCCAGAGAGAGACCGCACCACTGCCCAGTCACGTCGTGGTGTAGGTGTCTCTTCTTCTTCCCCATACAAAGAGCACCATACAAAAACGCCCCTTTGATGACAGAAATCAGACAGTCGAGAAACTTGTGTGAATGAGTGTCCCCTCCAGACTAACTACGTCCATCAAAACAGACAAAATGAAATCTCAGACAAGAATTAGACGTTTTCGCCCCACTGTTCTTTTTCTGCGACACTTTTTATCAACTTTGGAGGCTCTCCTCCTTCTCCTCCTCCTCTCCTCCTCCTCCCTCCCCCTCCTCCTCTCCTCTCCTCTCCTCCTCCTTCTTCTTCTTCTTCTTCTTCTTCTTAACTTGCCAGAACACAGTTTAAGTTTACGGCTGTCCCATACATTCTCCTACAGGTAATGATGCACCAGCGGTGAGACTGATCAGAAGGGATACGTTCCGAAAACGTAACGCAATCCATCAAAATAATTGAAATTGATTTCACAGAAGGAGAGAACTCAATGGTCTATCAAGAATCGTAGCCCTGTGTGGCCTCTGCATTTACTTTACTGCACTTCCTCTATTTCCGATGACGGCAGAGACCGCCGACGTCACAGGACACACGCAAAAGCAGCAGTCTGGACCGGAAGAAGGTGGCGATCAGCAGTCTGCTGTGCGACGTGAACTCCACTGGGTGAGTGGAACGGGACGACATTGGCAAGGAGAACACGTAGCGTTCTGCACAATAGTGCTTCGTTGGGGCAGAGGAACAGATTACACCGGCCTTTTACAGGGGTTCTTTTTCTATGTTCATCGTCCCATGGCTTGCTTTCGAAATTAACCCCCCCCCCCCCCCCACACACACACACACACACTCCACACTCCAATCCCCCCATCCCTGCCTCTGCAATATCCACCTCTCCCGCACCCTCATCCATCTTTAGCTGTATTTGTTTTCCCTGAGCGTTCCTTGTGTCTTGAGCATACGTGTGTGAAAACACAGGTGTTTTTAATTTTCGTTAGAGTTGTAAACATCCCTTGAGTATGCTCCTTTTCAGTATTCCATAGTTGTAGTACTGGCAGCAAGTTTTATACGTAAAAACTGATATTACTTACATTGATTTTGCCCTCATTGTTCTGAAATGAAAGAGGAGATCAGCCTGTAACACAAGCAAAAACAGCAGGAATAACGAGTGAACAAGTTAGTGTGTTGACGAAAGTGAATGCAGTTCCAACGATAAACTTCTTGAAAGCAGAGGTAGTCGCGTTAATTTTTCTAATGATATTGAATAAAGTACAAAATAAACCATACTGGATTCTGCCGCAATGAGAATGCATTAAAGCTGCTAGTCTATGTGTGATCAAAATAGGACACACGTCAGAGGGGCATTAACGGGAGAGAGTGGCGTTGGATATACAGGTTTGCTCCCTGCTCACTCAACCACCCATCCCTCTCCACTCAAATCAAACCAACAGTTTACCATACTTTTGAAAGTACAGAATAACACAACACAACACAGCATCCTACCATGCGTTGGAAAACAACACAGCATGCCGCCCATAGAGCACGATCTGACACGACGCGACTCAACACAACTCGACTCTCTCCAAAATAGCACAACGCAATGCAAGGAAACACAAGAAGATACAGCTGTGGTCGTATGAAAGGTACGATACGAAATATTACGATACAATACAAGGCAAAAAAAATGCTAGAAAACACAAGAAATACAACATAATTATGCATTGGTCTCCAGCCTAGCATTATCTACCCTGTAATCAAACTCGGCATGGGGGTGGTGCTGGTAAGGGGAATGGGGGGGGGGGGGGAGAACAAATGACGTGGGGGGGGGGGGGTGAGGGGAGTGAGATGAGGCAAGGAGGTGGAGGGGGACAAAACGGGAAGGGTCTTCTGAAAACAAATGTGTGTGCAGCTGTCCGAGTCGTTCACTATCGGGCAGAAATATTACTGTTGCCAGAAAGGCAGGCTTAGTAGGTGGTTTTCTGTGTTAAAGATCAGACCACGCATCACTGAACATGACTGAAGTGACTCGGCACAGCAGTTTAGTCTCTCCTGGGGAAGAAAGAAGACTCGAAGTTAATGTCACAGAAGACATTCGAATCAAAGCATCCTTTGATTCACAAAATACATTGACTAAACAAAACAAATTATAGCATGAAAACCTGACAGTCGTAGCTCTCTATACACTAGTGGTATTGGGACTGCGTCAAGATGAACACTGAATGTGTCTGTTCATTGAAAACCCGGAATGGTAGTTGTCACTGAAAAGTCATGAAACATGATTAT
The DNA here is from genome assembly GCA_016801955.1 of Conus betulinus. NCBI lineage: Eukaryota > Metazoa > Mollusca > Gastropoda > Neogastropoda > Conidae > Conus > Conus betulinus. The sequence continues at coordinate 127,253 of JADBJO010004974.1, forward strand.
AGAAAACAGCCTCAAACAACAACAACAACAACAACGACAACATTAACAACAACACCAACCAACCATTCAATCAAGCAAACGTTTATTCTTCATCAATCTCTCAACAACAACAACCATCAACCTCTTCCAGACATTTATTCTCTCAGCACTCAATTGCTCAGCTCTTTTCTACCCCCTCCCCCCACCCCACCCACTAGAATCTCAGGAAAAACAAAACAAACAAACAAACAAACAAAAAATAAAACAACGTAAGAATAGAGAACCAGAGAGACAAGACTGATTTGCAGATGGCAGGTGTGTGTAGGGACAGCAATCAGCTAATATTACTAGATCGTGTTTTTTTTTTTTTCTTTTATGATTAGAATGACGAGACAGACTAGGTGTGAGGGGCAAGCAGTTCACTCTGTATGTTTGGTGTATGTGAATTTAACTCTCTCTCTCAGCACCATTCCAGCAACTTACAGAGCAGCTAGGTGTTGCAATGACTGCAAGAAATATGAATTATAAACAAGCTTGCTCTTATGTCTCAGATTATAAAAATAGGGGGTAATAAGCCTTCATATCTGCAGTGGTAGATGATTCTGCCTAACTAACAGTATGTGCTTGAGTGGGGTGAATGGGGAATAAATAAATGCTTCTCAAAATGAACCTTCAGCAAGCTTATAGTCTCCAAAAGTGGGAGACCATCTCCAATGGGGAGAAAGCTCACTAACATATAACTCCTGGTCAGATACCGGTATTTCGAAACCTGATTGTTTCATCCTCAGTGACCGCGGAAAGTGGTAATTTGACTCCTCTGCCTTTTCGGTTTTAAGAAGAATGCTATACCAGAAAAAGGCTGTGTGCAATACCATAGTTGGGATGAGCCATGACTGGGATTCGAACCCATGCCCTTCTGGACATGCTCATTTCCACTTAATGACTCGCGCACTAACCACTGAGCCACAGGGACACCTGATATTTGTAGGAAAGTTAAGCCTTATGAAGTTCACTTTTGTTCCTCCTTGACCAGATCCAACTTGAACACCTCTCTGCCGCTTCTGCCATTGCTTTCAGGGCTTTGGTTTTTTTCCCTCCCTGCAACTGAGAGCTGTTTCATGAGGCTGTATGCAGACGTTCCCACAAACCCCCTAGCTCCAATTTCTGCAGTGAGGACTTTGACCTGATAGCCTTCTCTCCTCAGGCTGTTTGCCAGATCAGCATACTTTTCAGTCTTGTAGATCTGAGCTGCCTCCATTCTGTTCTCATATGGCACCGTGAGCTCGATCATGATCAGCTGCTTGGTTGACTGAGAGTGTAATACTATGTCTGGTCTCATGCCACTCTTGCTGATAATCTCTGGGTGACTATTCCATTCTGGGAGGTCTGCTGTGCACTCCCAGTCATCTGCCCCGTCCAGCAGACTCTGCCTGCATGTTCCGAGTGGCACTGTTGTTCTTGGCCATGATTCGCTGCCTCCTGCCGTGAAGAATGTTGCGGGTGCTTTTGGAGTCCTGATTTTTTCCCTTTTGTGGTGTTGGTACTAGCCCAGACTACTTGTACAATCTCTTTGAGCACTTGGTTGTGCCCTCCATGTGTACCTTCCTTGAGCCAGGGCTACTTTACATGAGCTTAGGACATGCTCCACTGTTTGTTTTTCATGGCAAAGGGGGCATGAAGGATCGTCTGTTTTTCCCCACTTCACCAGGTTTGCATTTGAAGGCAGAAGGTCATATGCAGATCTGAGAATGAAGCTGATCCTGAGAGGGGCCATGTGCCAAATGTCATTCCAAGTGAGACTTCTTTGGAGTGCATTCTCCCACGTTGTCCATTGCCCTTGCTGGCTCTGCTGGACTGCTTTTTGTCTTTGTTGGTCTTCTTCTTTTCTCATCTCCTGAATCATCATGTCTCTTTTGGCTTTTCCTTTGGCCTTTGACCACCATTCAGTTTTGGTCACCCCCAGTCCTTGTCTGTTGGTCTGTGTGTGTCCTGTTATTTCTCTGATCTTGAGACTTTCTTTTGCAGAATCCATCGCCTCTTGAACTTTCCATTTTCTGCCTGTCTTCAGCTGGGGCTTGATTGCTTCAACCACCTTGTCTCCTGAGTCCTCCAGCATGCTTTGAAGTCTGATCTTCCCTGCTTTATATTCCTCCAGGATGGATTTCAGTGGTAGTTTCAGCTTTGCTTGGCGACAGTATAGCGCTATGTCAGTCAGACAGGTGGGACACCAAGCCATTTCCTTGTGAACTTGTTGATTTTGGATTCCATTGCCTCCACTATGCTGGTGCAGATGTCGTATATCATCAGAGGCATAGGAGCTTTGGTATCAGCATGAACTGCAGACACAGACCTTGTATTTGCCAGGGAGCCCACACTGGTCAATGGTCTCCAAGCTTCTTCCGACATCTGTTTGGTTTCTTTTGCTCTTCGTGTGTCTTTCAGCGTATCATCATACCATCTTCCAAGGCTCTTGACTGGCTCTTCTGTTACTGTTGGAATGGTCTGGTTGGCAACACTGAAGACCACAGATTCGGCCACTTTTCCTTTCCTCAGTGAGAGACTCCGTGATTTCTTTGGCTTGAACTTCATCTGGATGAGGCAACTATGTCGTCCAGCCTCTCCAGCACGTGACGTGTCTCGTCTTCTCTGGATGAAATCACTGTAGTGTCATCCATGAAGGCCTTGAGGGGGGGCATCTTGTATCCATCGCCAAGGTCTGTTTGTCTTGCGTTGTTTGTTGCTGCTTTCAAGATGACTTCCATTGCCAAC
>JADBJO010004974.1:137500-147500 GCA_016801955.1 Conus betulinus
TGTGTGTGTGTGTGTGTGTGTGTGTGTGTGTGTGTGTGTACGTGTGTGTGTGTGTGTGCGCGCGCGCACGCTTACGCACGCATGCACATAGTTTTTTGCTGATATTTCTTTTTGAAAGTAGTATAACGTGTAGAGTGTTTCTTCACGTCTGATAGAGAATAGGCAATCATGACAAATCTTACGGTCTAAAGAATAAGTAAGTAGAAAAAAAAAGTTAGTTTGCAGTGGATTTCAAATAAATGTGAAAATATTTATGACAGGGTGTTAAGAATTTTTTTTTTGTTTTTGTTTTTGTAAATTGCATCACCAGTTAAAGTTGACGATTTTTCTTGCCTCGTCGAAATTCTTCCACTACCACACACATACACGCAGTTGTGCAGTGTGCTCATGTAAGTGTGGTTCCATGAAAGCACTAAGATTAGAAACTACATTTTGTGTGGGTAGAGTGTTTTTTCGTCCACACTGCCTTCTGCCCCATTTATTATCCATGTTAAAAAACACACAGAAAGACATAACATCAAAGAAGTAAAAACAGTGGAAAGTTCTATAAAGTTGTAAGAAGTGGCAAGAAAATGTTGCCACCGTTTGTCCCCTCCCCAATAATGTTCACCCCGGAAATCACCTATTTGCAATGTTTTACGTTCACTTTAGACGTAGAACTTTGTTACCACTGTCTGTCTCATCTCTCTCTCTCTCTCTCTCTCTCTCTCTCTCTCTCTCTCTCTCTCTCTCTCTCTCTCTCTCTCTCGTTACTCTCTCTGTTAGCCATAGCATCCTGCGATGCAAAACTGACAGTACAAAATATATACAGCTTCCTACTTTGGTGTTCGGTTTTCAGCAGTCATTTAGCTATTTTCAGTTCCCCTCCGTTAGTGGGAAAACGATACTAGGAGGCCGGAACGAGACAGACTGGCCTAAATTGGAGGGCGAAGAATCGGAAGAGAACAATCAGTTTTATAGTGGATCGCTGCAGTCTACAGGCTGATCCCTGGCAGATACTGGGTCATTGATTTCGAATCAGGGTAATGTACACTGATCAAACTTAGAGAGCAGAGACAAACTCTCAAACTTCTCTTTTCTCTCATATATCTCTCTCTCTCTCTCTCTCTCTCTCTCTCTCTCTCTCTCTCTCTCTCTCTCTCTCTGTTGGGCTCAGACAATCCTTGTCTGTTTGTCTGTCCCTTCTGTCTGTCTGTCTCTTCTGTCTTTCTGTCTGTCTGTGTCTGTCTGTTCGTCTTCTCTCTCTCTCTCCTCTCTCTCTCTCTCTCTCTCTCTCTCTCTCTCTCTCTCTCTCTCTCTCTCTTTCTGTTATTTTGCTTTTGAGAAATGGTTGTGTTTTTTTCCCTTTTTGTTAATTTGTCGAAATGTGGATTAATTTTACGCGTTCCCCATGTATTCCGCTTTAGGTAATGGTGCACAAACGGTCAGACCGTTCAGAACAGAGCTCACATACGTAACGCAGTCCATCAAAGTAATGGTGAGGTCCACGGGAGGAGACAACTCAATGGGCCATGGAGAGTGTGGTCTCTGCCATTACCTTACAGCACTCCCTTCATTTCCGATGACGGCAGAGACCGCCGACGTCACAGGACACACGCAAAAGCAGCAGTCTGGACCGGATGAAGGTGAAGATCAGCAGTTCGCTGTGCGACGTGAACTCCACTGAGTGAGTGGAACGGGATGACATTGGCAAGGAGAACACGTAGCGTTCTGTAGAATGGTGCTCCATCGGGGCAGAGCCTGTCTTTTTTATAGAGGCTCTTTTCACAGTGTTCATCGGTCTGTGGCTTAGCTTCATAAACTAATCTCTCTTCCTCCCCTACCCCAACCCCCTGCTCCCCTATCACCCCTCCCCTGCCATTTCTACTTCCCCACCATCGTCATCCATCACCCCTCGTAGCATGGTTGTTTTTTTTTTTTTTTTAAGGCCTAAAATTATTTGTCCGTGTCTCAAGAATGCACACACATGAAATGAAATGTTCGAATTAAACACGTCTCGTAAGAGTCTTATAAAACCCTTAAGTTGCCCATTTTCAGCACTAAACATTTGTAGATCTAGCAGCAGCTTCTTGTGTTTGTCGCTGCTTTAAAATGAACACGAGGCCAGGTAACAACTAAATCATAGGAAGCAAAAACAGTATTAACCAGTAAAAAAAAACAGTGTTTAAATTTAACGTGAGCGCACTTCCAACATAAATGTATCACCTACACAAGCATACATGCGTGAGTCTTTTGAGCGATACATAATGAATGAAGTTTAAAATAGATGTGAGTTTTGTCCCTAAGGACATTTGTCGGATCACCAGTTTTTTGTATGATTCAGATAAAGAGGGGCACCACCCAGAGGCGGATTTAGGGGAGGAACTGCAGGTAATAGTATGGGGCTGGCGCCCCGCCACAACCCAACCACATCTATCCCACCTTTCAAGTCAAAAGATAAACAAGAAGAGGAAAGAAAAAATTTTTTTTTAAAATCAAACAAACCAAAGAAAACAACGACGATTTGGTATAGAAACTACCCACATTTTCGCCTCAGTCATATTTCATATTTCTACAGGAAATGAGCCATTTTTACAACTCGTGTTGCAAGAGCAGGATTCTGCTCTATAAAGAACACCGTCTTGACAAATGTGGTTAGGAAATAGCACGAACACGTCTTGACAAATGTGGTTAGAAAATAGTGTTGCGTTTGACCGTAGTATGTGTAAACCCATCTTTTGGCACACAAGTCGTGATGCTTTCGTTAAGTGTAAACAGTTGTATTCAGCGTAATGTAACGAAATTATATGGGGAAAAAAGCTGAGGGGAGGGGCAACGGCGGGAAGGAAGGGGGGCTGGGGTGCATGCTCACATGCTTCAGTGCAGAGGTGGCTGGATTCAACAGAATTTTTACGTGCTCCACTCTCTGCCGATTCAGCTCTCAGAAGAAGCAACGCGGGCAAACTTCAGTTCTGTTAACAAGTATGCGAAGTAGCACAGCCTGAATGGGGACACGGCAATTTTCGACAGTAACCGTTACAAGACAGATGGCACAAATGCCAGGCGGGCTTATGGATAACTTCAGAAGGCTTTTCTTCTTATACAGTTAAAGAATGACAAATCACTTGTGTCACGTTTTCTGTTTCTAGCTGATCTTCCATGCATTCTCAGTACCAATGGTTCCACGTCGCTCATTCCAGCTTTTACAGCCAGGCGTAAGTTTGTCCTGTCACAGACTGAATACATAGAGGATAATCCACTTCAGGTCGCCACTGGGCTACATAACAGATGAGACACTTTTGCCGCTGAATGGATTTACTGGTGTTCTTTGGCATTCACAATGAGCAAGGACACAAGAAACCACTTCCCACACCCCTTCTACTGATGACAAAAATGGGTTAGCTTGAGTTGGCGTCTCCCTCCGGAGGGTATCACCACGTCCATATCCGCGTCTGTGACAATCTTGGCTTGTGTGTGTGTCGGGGGGAGGGGGCGGGGGGGGGGGGGGGGGGGTCAATATGCACCCTTGTTTGTAGGTGTATGGTACTTATTGCAATTTCATCTCCTCATTTGGTTTTATTTATGTTTTATTTCATCTTTAACATTTTCTGTATTAGCGTTTAGAGCTTGTAATGTAGGTTAAGCGCCATACAAAGTCATTATTATTATGTTATAATCTTCATGTAGTCTTTATACCAGCCACGTTGAAATGAACACGCCATGAGCATCATCATGGAGAGGAAGCGGAACGGGGGTCACCTCGAGAGCAGAGCGTGAAGTGATGTCAAATTTTCCATTTTTGCAATCATGATCTGTTAGAATGAGGTTGATCGAGCGGATAATTTAGTTCTGTTCTGGTGGAGTGCTATGTAACAGAGATGTCTGTATTCTGCATTTCCTTTCAGACTGTATCCCGATGCCACCCTTGACTGAGAAATAGAGACAGTGTCAGTGCTGGTCATGAAATTTAAGCTACACTCGAAGGAATGCATTATTAGATGGATGAAACTCAGTCGTGTGGTTCCGTGGTTCCAGTCTTCCCATAGCACACAAAAACACACACACACACACACACACACACACACACACACACACACACACACGCCTTTTACAGGATTCGAATCCACTCCAGCCGGTGTGACGGACTTAAGAAACATATTTTTGACTATGTGTTTGCAGTGCGATCCCAAAAGAAACAGTTAAGGAGGAGACCAGACAGAAAGTGGAGGTAATAAGGATTCGGGAAGGCGACTGTCGGGGGCGCGCTCTAGGCTTGCGTGCCACAAGAGCGTGCATTTTATCGCGAGTCTCTCACCCAAGACTGGCCTAATACATACGGCAGGCACATCTAAGAAGCCGTGAATGGACTAGTTCAAAAGACTGGACCAGCATGACACATTTACAGTTCTTGCACACGAGTGAAGAAGAAAGGACATGATGACGATGATGATAATGATGGGAGTGACGATGATGATGACGATTTATGATGATGACGAAGGTTATATGTTGCTTAGTCTGTCAAAATAGACATGTGCCATTTGTTTCATTCAGCCGTTCATGTGTGTATGTCTGAAACAACGTAATAACCCTTTTTTTTTGCACTGCGACACGACACCCAACCAACAGACAACGGAGAAATAATACTTTTTGATTTGGTTTAAGGACACGTGCGATTTTTTTTTTTACTTGAATTGATTTCTGAGTGGTCTAGCTCTGTGTCTGAAAAAAAAAAAATGTGATAATGTATGAAGAAATGGATAGCGTCATTAACTAGGCGAAGACAGTGTGGCGGATAAACGCTATTGAACTTCACGGAAAAGACTCGGCAGCAGTGCAGCGTGTCTTGTGATGGCTTGTCACAAAGAGAGCCTCAACAGCTTGATAGTAGTGAAGTGCGGCATTACATCCACGACCAGATGAAAGTCGGTGTGGTTATGCATGGGTTAGCGAGAGTGAGGAACGAGGGAATAATGCTTTTGGCGGTGTGTGCGTGGAGTGGTGGGGAGGAAGTACACAGAACACGATTCAGCCAAGAAGCAAACCAGTAAGCACAACGCCACAAACAAAACACACACACACACACACACACACACACACACACACACACACACACACACACACACATACACACATACACACGCGCGTGCGCGCGCGCGTCTCCAGCAGGCAGAAGCTATGTCCTTGATGATGAAAAACTGTCAAATAATAAGAAGGTTCAGAGACAAAACAAGCTGTTTTCTTTCTTCCTTTCTTACTTTTAATCGTTCTAACTTTCTTTCTGTTTTAAAAGAAAGCTGGCGGAAAACTTCAGAACTTGCTTAACTGCTCAATGAACAAGTGTGTGAAAGAGTCGAGGTCAACTCAGAAAAAGACGGGAAAATCCAGCTCTGACCAGGAAACAAAGGGCCGACATTTGCTGAAAGCTATGTAAAAATAAAAGCATCGTGCCGGCTGGGAATGAGCATACGAGAGAGAGAGAGAGAGAGAGAGAGAGAGAGAGAGAGAGGGATCCACGAAGCCAGACACCACGCTCTACGTGCTAAATACAGCACTAAAGAAGCCGACAGAGAGAGGAAGTCCGCTGGCCCAGACGAGCATTAGTTTTGTAGATTGCAGTCTGATAGCAAAGTGACTCCATGTGGTAGGTGAAGCAAGAGAATAAAAGCTGATATACTGCTAGACCGATTAAAGAATTGCTGCTGCAAATGATGAAACAAATGGCAACGCGTTATGACCACAAACTATTTTACAACCCAGACACAGACACGTGATAAACAGAAAACGAAAGGCACAGGATGAGTGACAGCATCGCAAAGCACAACACTCATTCTCCTTTGAAACCAGCTTTCTATCAAACTGACTCATCCGTGATTGAACTGTCTCTGTCTTTTCTTCTCTCCCATCTCTCGTTCTCTCGCTTGTCTTCTTTTCTGACCTTGCCTTTCGTTTTGCTTGCTTGTGTGTTTCTTTTTGTTTTGTTTAATTTGTTTTGACATTCAAGTTTGATTGCCTTGCCTTTTTCCTGCTGTGTTCACGTTTAATGTTTTTTTTTTTGTTTGTTGTTTTTTTTTTTTTTTTTTTTTTTTGCTGTCCCAACATCGGTGCCACCTCAGAGGCAGTGCATCCGCGCCGCTCATTGCGACACCCCGCACAGCCCACAGCCCGGTCGGCCCCGCCACAGCCCCGGCACCGGCAATCCGGCAATGCAGCAGGTCAATGTCAGTCGTCAAGAGGCAACCGACCGGAAGAGACACTGCACTGCCGCCGAGTCACTTCGGTGGTGTTCAGTGGCGCCTGTTCTGATCTAACATACGCAGGACACCACCTACTAAGCCCCCTACTGACGACAATAATTGCTTAGTCGCGGAGCCGACGTGAGTGAGCTCTCCCTCCAGAGGGCGCCACCACGTCCGTCCAACGACAGCCCCCATGGACTCGCCGATACCGGTGACCCCGACGGAACCAAACCAAGGCCACAGCCGTGGAGAGGACAACGAAATTGAGGTCACCATGACAGCAGGGCATGAAGGGCCACAGAATTTGAGACATTCTTTTTTAATGCTGATCGATGAGAATGAGGATGATTAAGATGATGCTACGGATTTCCATTTCGGTCTGAGACTACATGACAGGGCTGTACTCTACGCTTCCTTTCATAATACATCCCGGCGTCAACCAGGCCCGAGAGATACAGGCACCTGCGGTATTGGTCAGGAAATTTGAGCAACACTCTCAGAACGCATCCATTAAGTGGATGAAACTCGACTGTGTGGTCCAGTCTTCCCAAGTAAGTCCGCAGCAAACTCAACTCTGGGTAGGAGCCGGTCGGGGCAGAAAAACCCACATGACTCTGATGGATTCGAACCCACGACCTCCCAGCCCGTGAACGTTTGGTTTTTTTTTTTTTTTTTTTTTTTTTTTTTTTTTTTTTTTTTTTTGTCAGTCATGTTTGGTTGCATTAAAAAAAAATTAGTTTTTAAGTGGTCTTGCTTTTTTCTTTTTCTATAATCGGTTGCTTTATTTTATTTGGTTTTGTCAAGCTTTGTTCGTCATATTTGGTTGTGTTTGCATGAATTTCATTTTATGTCAGCTTTAGTTGTCTTGCTTCTCTGTTTGTTTCATTGCCTGTCTTTAGTTGTTTTTTCTGAAATTGTCAGTGACATTTGATTGCCTTGCATGCTTTTTTGTGGTCGTTGTTCGTACGTTTGCTTGTCTTACCTGTCGGTTTTTGTCCTTTTTTTTATCAGTCGCGTTCTGTCGTCTGGCTCTCTTTTAATCTGTTTTTAATTTTGGGCCACGTTCAGTTTGCCTTGCTTCTCCCTCCCCCCCCCCCTCCCTCTCTCTCTCTCTCTCTCTCTCTGTGTCTCTCTCTCTCTCTCTCTCTCTCTCTCTCTCTCTCTGTGTGTGTGTGTGTGTGTGGTTTGTGTGTGTGTGTGTGTGTTGTTATAATCGCTATTATTATCGTTTTTTGCAGGAAAGGTGATTTTATGTTAACTACGTTTAATTATCTTGCTTGTTAAAAACCAGATTGGTCGAAATCCGTTGTCTCTGTGTAGTCCTTTTTGCTTCCTTTCGATCCTTTGACACGTACACTTACACATTTCACACACAAATGAAGGTAGAATAGACCGAGCATTTTCGGACATAATCATGCTGACAAATAAATGGAAGAGGGTGAAAAACATAGTCTCATGGAACTAGGTCAATCAAACGGGCTTTTGGGGGAGCGATCCACCAAAGTCGAAGGAATCCACAAATCGTTGTTTGAGTCACTTTATGAGTGAACAGAACTTTTTACTGCCAGGGGAGGTAATACTTCCCATGGATTGAAGAAGCTACTCTCTATTTACATTTTCAACACAGCGTGCGAAATACGGAAACAGAAATGTGTAGCATGTAACAGTAATCAATCTACGACGGTACCATCATTGCGATCATGTTCAGTGAAAACTTTATCATTTCAACAACGTGAACACATCGTAGCCCTGCTATTCGATCCGATCTGGCTCCATTGGTGTGTACCAAAGTTGGTGGATGGGGCTCAGGTGAAGGCCACATTCCCACCACAGTTTGTTTAAATAGGTTGGGTTTTGTGCACTTTCTTCCTCGACGATATCTGGCTGAATACTCCTGGATCCCATCCATACCCATACCAAAAATCATTGGATTAGTCTCTGAGCATTATTTTCGGTTTTTTGACGATGTTTGGTTAAAACGCCGTTGGTAGCTTTTAACTGATCCTACTGAGAGACAAGCAAGGAAACCAACGGGCCTGGATTAAAAGACAAGAAAAGGTAGCTTTCTTGGCAGTGACAACACCAAAAAAACGGAAAACGGAAGTCTGCCCCGCAGTTACTGACCATTCAAAAAACTCTCTTTTGACCGACTACCACGACGTCCGCTGACCACAGTGGTTTGGTGGCTGGTTTGGTGTGGGGTAAGTTTAATAGGCGAATGACAACAGTTCATGGACCTTTGCGGTCACGCAACACCACAGTCCTATTCCATTCTGATATTGGGCAACAAGTGACGGCAAAGCCCCTCCAAAAACGGTGGCTTCTCACGCCATAGGTCAACGCCTTTGCCCCCCCCCCCCCCCCCCCCCCCCCCCCCCTTCCCATACACACAGCTGCTTGACGAGACAGTCACTATGTTACTGTTTGGCACGCGAGACGCTCCCACAATCTATGGGTAAAGGAGCGTGGGCGCTAAGTGCTTACGACATGGAGGAGAATGTTGGCATTGAAGTCTTCTGACAGTCTACCAAAGAACGCTGTTTCTCTTTCTTGAAAACGAAAAAGGAACGTTCGTAATTGTTGCGTTTGTTTCTCAGTAGGCTCGTACATCAGAACATCTGTTACCTCCCAGCAGCTGACCAGGCAGTGGTCAGTAAGCAAGGAGTGAATCTGAAGTGGCTGGCGCCATAGGGTGAGTTTGGCTTAGGCTGGCCTTTAGTGATGCCCGTAGTTCTTACAAATGGATTATGATTGTTGTGTAATAATTATTGTGCTGTTTGTTGTTGGTATGCTCATGACAGGACGCGTTTTTACGAGTTGGCAGCCGAGTGGGGGACGTGTGTTTGTCTCTCTTAGGTTGCTTTGCTGCCTGAAACTGAAGCTCACAAACATGTCATTTGCTACGTTTGGGACCGACTTACCGCGGTTCTTCGATCGACGGTAGAGAGCAGGAGGTCGATTGACTGTGGCTCAGCCAACCGCAGTTTAGTGACGATGAGTGTGTGTTTTTATTACACTCGATTATGACGGATAATCGTACTTTCCTCCAGGGTTATCGCCCGCGGTAGTTCATTTACACAACCCGTCCCTGGTGTCTGGCATTACAAGCCAGAGCTACGCTGCAGAAGCCCGCGAGCTCACACATATAGGAAGACGCATAAAAAAATCTCGCTCTGCGTTTGACGCTGTGTTTCAGAACCATGCTTTGACGCCCGTCTGCGAGACCCTTTATAACTGACGGCAAGAGCAGATGCAATGTGAATCAAGCCGAAAGGCGTTCTGTTGAAATGTTCGCCATAAATCAAGATTTTAAAAATATCAAAGGAACTGTGTAAAAACTGTATGGAATAAATGCCTTTTCAAATAACATGAAACAATAGCAGGAACATCAAGCCAAATCAGCACATTTTAAGAAAACTGAACAAAGAAAGTGAATGGGAATAGGAAATCAACATTTAAAACATGACGAATTTAAAATGACAGTGGAAATTAAAGAGAACAGAAATTAGCACAGTAAAATAATGGCGGTTCTTTCAGGGCGGGAATTACGGAAATGGTTTCCTCTTTTGCCTCGCTTTGTGATCTAAATTAGAAAAGATGAAAGAGTGGGCGTTTTATAAGATACCTTTTCTTCTGATTAGATCGGCTCAAATCGTTATCCAATACCGTCATGAAGCTGGCTTACGGGTTCAACATTTTTAATCGCATAATGACATTTTCTAAATCGTGATGTTGATAAAAAGTTGGTTTTAATCAATGGGGAACACGCACAAACAGGGGGGAAA
>JADBJO010004974.1:152500-155000 GCA_016801955.1 Conus betulinus
CTGGCTTGGGTTCCTGGTCATGTTGGCATCGGAGGGAATGAAATGGTTGATCGTTTGGCCAAGAATGCCACAACAGAGAAACTATCAAACATATCTATCCTCTGCTCAGTTCTGAAACCTAAAATTAACGATTATGTCAGAGACCTCTGGCAGGAGGATTGGAAATACACAGACGGATAACAAACTCTTTCAGATCCGTCCAAACCTTAAGAAGTTCTTCTCGTCTCACGGCCATTTTTACATTGAAGCGAATGAACCCACACATTTTGGTGTAAAATGTAATGTAAAAGGATATTAATTTTATATGGCGCTTTACCTCGTGAGAGCCCAAAGCGCATGTAGTGGTGTAGCTGATAATTGAAAAGACTGTGGTAGCTGACTGCGAAAGGAAGGCGAAAAAGCCCATAATATTACAGATTGGCAAAACAACAGCTTCCTTCTGTTATGGTTCCTGTTCGTCGGGTGTGTGCGTGTGTGTGTGTGTGTGTGGGGGGGGGGGGGGGTATCCCTAAGTCATCTTAACTGTCTGTATGTCTGTCTGTTAGTCTGTCTGTCTGTCCTTCAAGGGTATTCCTAAGTCATTTTAACCGCCTGTCTGTCTGTCTATCAGTCTGTCTGTCTGTCTGTCCACCCATCTCTTGTCTGTCGGTCTGGCTGTCTTATCTGTCTACCTCATTGTCTATCTCTCTATGTTTCCGTCTGTCTGTCTGTTTGTCTTATTCTGCCCATGTATTTCTCTTTATACCTGCATGCTCATCAATCAATCAATCAATCAAACAATCAATCTATCTAGCTAGCTAGCGATCTCTGTCTCTGTCTGTCTGACTCTCTGTGTGTGTGTGTGTGTGTGTGGTGTGTGTGTGTGTGTGTGTGTGTGTGTATGCGTGCGTGTGTGCGTGCGTGTGTGTGCGTGTGTGTGTGTGTGTGTGTGTGTGTGTGTGTGTGTCCCCTCTCTCTCTCTCTCTCTCCCTCCCCGTCCTCTCTCTCTCTCTCTCTCTCTCTCTCTCTCTCTCTCTTGCCCATGTTGACAGGCAGACAACTCTTTGCTCCCAAACCAAAGACAAACTGTGTCGCGTGCTGCCCTGTGGCAAAATGAAACAAAGAAAAAAAACGCCACCGTCTGATCCAAGACTGTGAGACTGTCTGGCTCTTTATCCGCGATGTGGACAGTGGAAGGGACCAGAGGGGAAAGGAGTCTGGTGAAAGCACATGAAGCCGCTGACTAATGGATCCGGAAGGGCGTGGAAAAGTACCCCCACCAGGCCGTGTTATCAGCCAGAGTAGAAGTGGCCGGGTATCCATGGGCTCTCTTGAAACTGACGAAAGGCCCATAATTACTTAGTACCCCACTCCCCGTCTGTGTCCCCCACTTTCTACCTCCACCTTCTTCCGTGGTTTTGTGTGTTCAGTTTCTTTCGTCTTTTGTGAAGTTTAACTCTTCATATAGCGGCATCCTCGGTGCTGGTTTCTTGTTGTTTTGTCTTGACTTTGGTTGATCTCGAGGGTTGGTAATGATCAGCGTCTGTGAATTTTTAAGATTCGTGTTGGTGGACGCTTCACTCGCTATGTTCATATCTGAATATGGTCATGGATTTCTCTCTCTCTCTCTCTCTCTCTCTCTCTCTCTCTGTATATATATATATATATATATATATATATATATATATATATATATATATATATATATATACATACACACACACACACACACACATATATATATATAGTTCTCTGTTTGTATGTATGGCTATCTATCTATTTTGATGTGTATTTGTCTGTCTGTCAGTCTATCTATATGTTTGGATGTCTGTCCATCTGTCTGACTGACTGTCTTGGGTATGTATCTATCCACCAAAGTAGCTGTGTTGCCTTCCTCTATCTCTCTATCTCTGTTGCTCTCTCTCTCTCTTTATGTCTGTCTCTGTCTTTCTGTCTGCCCCCCTCTCTCTCTCTCCCATTTTTACAAACAGACAACCAAGAGTTCCCCAAACAAAGACATACTGTGTGCACACTGGCCTGTGGCAAAATGAAATAAACAAAACAGCCAACGTCTGAGCCAAGACTGTCTGGCTTTTTATCCACGATGTGAACAGTGGAAGGGACCAGAGGGGAAAGCAGTCTGGTGAAAGCACATGAAGCCGCTGACTAATGGATCCGGAAGGGCGTGGGAAAAGTATCCCCACCAGGCCGTGTATCAGCCAGAGTAGGAGTGGCCGTGTATCCGTAGGCTGTCTTCAAAACTGCCGAAAGGCCTATTATTACCTACCCCCTCTCCCACCTCCCTGTTCCATCTTTTTTCCGTGAATGTTTGTGTTTAGTTTCTTCTTTTGGTACTTGTAACCCTTCATATACAACATCTTGGTGGGTTGGGGGGATTTTTGTTTGTTTTTTTTTTGTTTTTTGTTTTTTTTTAAATTTCTGTGGGGCTGGTAATGATCGTGTTTCAGGGATTTTAAAGCTTATTTTAGTGGAAAGTTTCCTCACGGTGGTCATATTTCTG
>JADBJO010004974.1:160000-167500 GCA_016801955.1 Conus betulinus
AATGTCACGGTCTTGTGAACGTCTTCGCTGTGTAAAGGCTACTTTGCACTTACCTCCTTTTATCTTCGTTTTCATTTTGTCACATTGGTTTAATCATCATCTTCCTTCTTCTTCTTCTTCTTATCTGAGCTCTGAATTATTCTGCGCAATGTTCCTATTCGTCAATGCATGCTAGTGAAGCTGTGTGGACATCGTCTTTCTTCAGTTTCTTTGAATGTGTTCTTCAGTCAAACTGATCAAGAGTGCAGTTCCTCTATGTTCATAACTGAACCTCTTGCTGCCTCTCAAGTTCAGTGTCGCTGTTATCAGTGACATCGTTATTATCGTACAATAGATGGTGAGTGCAACAATTGTCATATATATTTTTTACCACGATATCAGGATCCTTCTGCTTTGCCATCTTATATCCTATTCTGAGCGGGGATTGTTTTCTTTTGAAACTCTTTTAGTTAGACAAAGAAGGTCTTACACATTCATTCTCAACGTCAATTTCAGCATCAAGAAAAGCTCAGTCTGGCCTTCGTTGAAATTAAACTTAAGCCTTCCTCGGGGTTTAAGTCGATTAGGTTGGGAATCTCACGTTTGATATTTCTTTAGGAGAACTTTTTGTTGAGAAAATGACCTAGCTATTGTGAGCATGGAGCTGCTAGCAAACTGTACAGAGTTTTTTTTTCCATTAATCTCTCGTTCCAAAGAGTCACATTAATTACACACCGACTAGTTGCAGCAGGGGACACTGTCCAGTCTCCCAGTGTGCCATGGATATCTTTGCCAATAATTTTCTTTAAAGTATAACTATTTGTCGAATTCGTTACCTACATCCCAATAATATTCTAACGATGATGCAGTCTATATTTGGGTAATAGTAATCTGTTGTGGACGTGCATAGATACATTTCATGGTTTTGCTTGATATTAGCATGCAGCTGAAGACAAAATCTTTGCTGAACAATAGACGGTGCGCCATGCTGATCTTTGGAATCATATCCATTTGTGACTTCCCTGCAACAGATTCTGCTAATTCTCTCTCAGTTCAGGTAGCTCCAGTGGCTTGCGAGACGTGTCTGGCATTTTTTGGGGTTAACCCTGACACCTGATTGTCTGCACAGGTAAATACTCAAAGTGGAAATGTCTGAAACATGCAAAGATTCATAATAGATAGATACGTGAAAATATTAATTTAGCATGGAATCAATTCATTAGTAAATAAATAACAATAGAAAGCACACCACAAAAAATGAATGATGAAAACGTATGCACTCGAAGGTGCGAGTTGGATCCAGAGAAGAATTGTCTTCAACTGCCGAAACACTAGCTGGTGTCAATCCCGCACCACCCTTGGAAAGCCTGCGCTATGTTTAAGTAGGGTGCAGGCACGCGCGCACAGAGCATTGCATTATGACGTCAAGGCTCCCTTGCAGATGACACTGTGTAATGGCCACCGGATGTGACACAACAGAACGCATTTCTGATACTTGACATGCCCATAAATCCAGGCTTTGTAAAGAATAGCTCGTAAAATTCTCTACGCAGTCGATTTCTACGCATCTTTTCAAAGTCCGACCAGAGTTTTTGCATGGTGTCACACTTTCACATACAATAATATGTTGAATGTCTGCTCAGAACAAAAGCTACATCAGTTCTTTCAACGATCTTCGTCTGGTTGAAAAGTGAGGCGACTGCAGGCGGAAATCTAAACACATTAAAAAATCATTTTTAAGGTTCCGCCGAAAAAACGTAGGTAAATGAATCTCGAGACAAAACATGACGCGTTTCGACCTCTAAGGTCTTCTTCAGGCAGGATACACGACATTCAGGACAACGAAAATGAACGAGCAATCACTTATTTTCTTCCAATTCGGCGCCAGGTGGCCGTTGAATGGTTCTTATAAATAACGTCTCAAAAGGTCTTCATCTAGGTTAAGATAGTGGTTGCCAGGATTTAATGGAAGACCTTTAATGGTAGCCATTTCAGCTGGAAATCTTTCATTCTATGCGTTTTAGTAAAGTGTGTGTTTTTTCTCAAAGGTAATCGGCACTCACGTTTTTGACCACATGTGAAATAGCATTATTGACTGATGTCAGTGTTTCGTCCTCATCCATGCACCAACGCGCCGAGAACGTGCTAATATTCGAGGAATGATGTCATTGGTTGCGTGCAAAATCAGTCAACTTGCTCTGTTAATGAATTTTCAGGTTGGATAACACCTTCTGAAATTTGGGAAAAGACCAAGAACAATATCAAACCAAAGGGCTCAGTTGAACAAGGTATTGTTATTTTTCATTATTATTATTATTATTGTTATTATTATTATTATTATAATTATTATTACTATTATTATCTGTTACTGTTGTTATCATCATCATCATCGTTTCCGAACTTGCAGAGGCAATTTGACAAAGACATAGGATTTTTTTTTTTCCAACACAGATTTCTCACAGCCCATAACACAAATGCTGGATTGATAAACTGGATGTGTAAAACAAAACATTGTAACAAGCAACATGTAGGCTGAGTTTTAAATCAGTGATCCTGGACAGTTACAGCCGATAAACATTGACAGCCACTAAGCAAGATGAAAAATCTTTATGATGGATGATCAAACCAAATCTCGTTCCTTTAACAATCAAGCAACAAATAGTCTTTATTTCATGCACCTGTATTTCTTTATGTTTAGTGTCATAGTAGATATACATTCTATTCGACCAGTCCTTCATTTCTGCTTGGTATAAAAAGAAGCAAGAGCGACAAAAGACAAAGTAAAATGCAGTCTGTTCTATACCCCGACACCCGCCCCATTCTTCCCCTCATCTGGTCTCTCACCCCAGTCCTCCCCGTTGTCGTGACTTTTATTTTTTGCTACCAGCCATCAGAATATTGCTGCAATACACACACACACACACACACACACACACACACACACACACACACACACACACACACACACACATCTTCTGATCTGACTGCATTTCAGCACCCATCGATGAATTAAACAAAAAATGTATGCATATATTTACCAGACGGGTGGAGGGCGATACAATGTTTAGAAGTTAGCTGTGCAGAAACTGCAACATACAGATTGGGTGGCTTAAATCCTTCTCTGGGTGGTGATCTCACACATGCATCACTCAGCACATTTGGATGTATGGAGATCAGAGGAACATAGTGAAGCGCTTCCCATTTGTCCAGTAAACTGCCGTGATGAACGCTCGATAACATAGAATGCCAGACTAGTCTGGCCTCAGACTGGCAATGACTGGTCTTCCCATTGCTGTTCAATGAGGTAGAAGTGTGTAAAAATGCGCTTCTGACGCCTAGCTCTCTTGCTCCCAAAGCAGAACATCGTCATTAGTGCATGAAATATTGGCACCCTGTTTCATACGAAAAGGAAGAAAAGCTTATCAATGAGCTTGCCGAATATGACTGGGTCATCCTGGATCTCTGTGATATGTCATGGAGAGGGTTCGAGGACGCCAGCTGAGATGATCATGAGATCTCGTGAAGGGAAAATGAACCCAAAGGTCAGCGTCGAATAGGGTTCTTATTGCGAAGAAAAAAAAATGAACTCTATACTCAGACCAGTGCTATGTCTAAGTGAAAACATTTTATGTTAGCATTGGCAATGAAAATTACTATCTTAAATCAGTTTCGAGAGATATTGCACTTCGACTGTTGCGTTACTAAAAAGATCAACAAGTTAGACTTACAGTGGGAAATTAAAGGGAGAAACGTGCTTGTTTGGGGACTTTGGAATGCCAATGGCCCCATGTGTATGGGGGGCTATGATGAACGAGCATAGGGAGTGAGTGAGTCAGTTTGGAACGGGAGAATCACGTGAAGGAGTGTGCGGCGTTTGCACCTTTATATTAACTACAGGCTCATGCAGGCCAACAGCACACTTTGGCAGAAATGTTTTGAACAGCAACATCACAGAGAAACAGAGAACAGAGAGAGAGAGAGAGAGAGAGAGACAGAGACAGGCAGACAAAGACAGACACAGAAAGAGAGAGAGAGAGACAGACAGACAGACAGAAACAGACAGACAGACAGACTAACAGACAGAGACAGACAGACAGAGCAGACTGATCTACCCAAAACGGACTCAGAGATCGAGACAGGCGGAGATAGATCAAAATGCAAACAGAAACGAGTCATTTGCACACGAGAGACCGCTCATCCTCCCTGACCCACACGATAATTCACCCAACCTGCCGGCCATCCCTCTCTGTTCTAATTTCGTCTTGTAAATCATCCACCGACACAAAATAATCAAAGAGGATTGTAGGTAGGTGGGTAAATGGGGGTTGAAGGGTTTGAGGAAGAGCAGGGATGAGTAGAGAGTTGACACGGGAATGGTCTTGCTTGGGGGGTGGGGATGAGGGGTGGGGGTATGGAAACAGGAGACGTGGCGTCAGACAGAACAAAGGGAAAGAACTGGGGCTTAACTGATCATTGGCCCGCAATAATAATGTCGTGTGTCTTTTGAATCGAGCAGTAACTGTCTCCCTGTCGTTTGTAGTATGCCTAGTATCCCACGCAACACTTTGCTGGTAGCCACAAGAGGTTGTTAGGCTGTCACTGGTTTGTACTTTGTCTCAGCCAGTTACCATGAGTGGAAACATGACTATTGCTGAGCCTCTGCTGACGGCTCATTCAGCAGCCGAAAATCGACAGATGCCAAACACAGACAAATGCTTCTGGGACAATGAAGCACATGATTATGCTCTCAATGAAATATGGAGCTTCTTCATTTCACCATTGTTTTTCTTCTTTATTTTCTCCAAGTCACTGCCAATAAAAAACGACGGAAGAACGGTTCATCTGCACCTGGTTTCTCCCAACACCTCTTCCATCTTGAATCTTGACGAAGCGTGGGTGTCGGAATACGTCTGACAGAGCCACGCGATGATACCAAGCCTGTTCACACACCGTCATCGTGGCGCCGCTACTTCTTCGAACAGTGGGGGCAGTCTAGGGCTATTGTGACGCGCGTTCTTCCCGCCGTTGTACAGCCAGCCATTCATGACCTGCCTCGGATGATCGTGTTTTGTTGTTGTTGTTTTATTTCTAGTTTGAACCACTCTGGCAAAGAATTGAAAACAGGTAATTCTTCTTTTTTTTTCTCTCTCTTTTTTTTTTTTTTTTTTTTTTTTTCGTTTAGCTCACTCATCAGATGATCATGCTGTTGCAACAGAGGTCTTTTCAAGCACCAGACGAGAGCTGGCTCTTCTCTTGCATTTCCTCAGATCCTGAACGTACGTAAAACTCTCGGCAACCTTTCCGGCCATTTCTGCTAAGCTTCAGGAAGCTGCAATTTTGTAGCAGGAGTCAGAAATATTGTGGGCTGGCTGACATGGCACTCTGCCGGTACCCTTTTATACACCTGAATATCAAATACTAAACATTTTTGATACATCTAGTGAAATAGTTTGGGAAGATTATCAGATACTTTTTTTTTTTAAGATTCAACAGGTTTCTTTTACCACTCTACAGTTGAAATGCGAATTGTTCTGATGCAGGTCACTCTGATAGTTCTATACATAATAATCATGCAATCACTGCTGCTGATTCGTGCCTTGAAAGCCACTTGTGTGAGTCAGAAGTAATGATGGTAATCCTTAGATCACCGACACCAAAATTGCTTGATCTGTTTGACACGGTTTGAAGGAATGGAAATCAGAATATGTTCCACGAACATGATTTTGATGTATACCTGTACCTAATGCTTCTCAAAAACTATCAGAGAGACAACGTGTAGGATTTTGATATATACGTATGCACAATACTTGTCAAAAACTATCATAATTTTACCATATATTAGAGTTATTACATTAAATCACAAATTCTGCATACAGTGCTTTCTGCAAAATCACGTATTGAGGACACCCTGCCTTATGAACATGAAGTAAGAAAGGTAATGTCTTTATTTCCATGCAGTTCAAATTGTATTTCTAAAGGTAACATTCGATTTATATCTTTGAGCAACAAGGAAATAACTGCCCCTGGTGTTTGTTCATACAGGATTCGTCTCTTCCCCCCCCCCCCCCCCCCCCCCCTCTCTCTCTCTCTCTCTCTCTCTCCTCTCTCTCTCATCTCTCTCTCTCCTCTCTCTCTCTCTCTCTCTCTCTTCTGCATGTGCTGTGTGTGCGCGCGCGAGCGCATGTGTGTGTGTGTGTGTGTGTGTGTGTGTGTGTGTGTGTGTGTGTGTGTGTGTGTGTGCGCGCGTGTGTGTGTGTGTGTGTGTGTGTGTGTGCGTGCGTGCGTGCGTGCGTGCGTGCGTGCGTGCGTGCGTGTGCGTGTGTGTGTGTGTGTGTGTAAAATTATTGTGACAACTGAAGGTCAAGTCGAGGCAGTGAAAATCATATGCCACCTCTAATTTATGATGGTCATGCATGAACTCTGGCATTTTCCTCTTCTTACCTCGTGAACAAACTACAAATTTTGTTTTCAAGACATTCGGTCGCAGATCATTCTAGTTGCAGTGAGCAACACATGACATCCAGTGCGTTTTCAATGAAGGCTGAAGATTCAGATACGACAACCTTATCATCAGCATATAAGAAACTTGAAAGATTTCGAAGATGGTTCACTTAAACTTCCTCCAGGTGAATCGGCTCCACAAATCCCTCACATGTTTTCATCGATCCGTTCTGCTAGCAGTCAATTCTTTCGTGTCATTCTAAACAATTGAAGACAAGAGAACAGATACTCTGTCTAAATAGACAATGATGCGTTTGCCTCAAAGAGAACCTTGCAGCCATTATCTGAACAGCCGATCTCCGTGAAATGATGAATGGACACCACTATCCTATCTGAAGGAATATGACGGAGCCATTGATCGCCACTGACTGCACTGGACATTTCGCCTCTTCTTAATGTAATCAGCTGGATATCTGTGCGTCACTATCGGATTGTACCTGATGTTCAGTCATAGGACGTTCCTGTTCATTGTCTGTCTGTCTCTGTTTGTCTGTTTGTCTGTCTGTCTGTTTGTCTGTCTGTCTCTGATAACATCTGTCTATCTATTGTTCCTTTTCTGTGTCTGTCTGTGTCTGTTTGTCTGTCTGTCTGTTTGTCTGTCTGTCTCTGATAACATCTATCTATTGTTTCTGTTCTCTTGGTCTGTCTCTGTTTGTCTGTCTGTCTGTTTTTTTTTTCCGTCTGTCTCTGATAACATCTGTCTCTCTGTCTATGTATGTATGTATGTATGTATGTATGTATGTATCTATGTATGTATGTATGTATGTATGTATGTATGTATGTATGTATGTATGTATGTATGTATGTATCTATCTATCTATCTATCTATCTATCTATCTATCTATCTATCTATCTATCTATCCATCTATCCACCTACCTACCTGCCCACCTACCTACCTACGTACTTATCTATCTATTTACCTATTTACTTGTCTATCTATCTATCTATCTATCTATCTATCTATCTATCCATCCATCCATCCATCCATCCATCCATCCATCTATCTATGTCTTTTACTC
>JADBJO010004975.1:0-37500 GCA_016801955.1 Conus betulinus
ATACGAGAGGAGCAGACCTAACATAGCACCGTCTGCTCCGCGCCTCAACTTTATCATGGCGACCCGCATAACAAGTTTTTCTGCCTCGCTCGTTTTTGAACATGAAGCACTGAAATACGAAGCAGAAACTGCCACATATCGCCCTGAAATCCGTATTTCCAGACGGCATAGTTTCTTCACGCAGTACCTGACCAAATCTGGAGATGTAGATCGCTCTTATACCATCAAAATAGACTTATAATCCGGAGAGCATTGGTTGTGCGACTTCTTGTACAAAAAGGGACATGGGAACGATGTCCAGTTATTTTCATCCGTAATTTTTAGATACTATAACACTTCAAAATGCACTGCAAAATTATATTGGATGATTTAAAACAAACAACCTAAATCATTAAAAATTAACATAAAAACTGTATTGATGTTACAGGGCCTAGCATTTAATCTGTTGATAAGAGGGATTTGCCAGAGAGGAGATTTCTGACAATCCCAACAAATAATTGGAAAAATCAATTCTGAAAAACAACAACAACAACAACAACAAACAACAACAAAGAAACAGACAAAAAAGAAAACGAAAAATGGGGTCAGAAAGGAAGACACTGTGCGTACCATTCTCGAGAGACGGGGCGTAGAGGTGGGGGAGTACGGGGATAGGGATGGGGGATGGGATAGGGTGAAGAAAGAGAGAGTGTGAGGTCAAGAGTTCAATTATTGGTTGACGATGTAGATCTGTTTGCCAGACAGAGTGAGAGAGAGAAAATAATCTGACGCCGACATCTTATAGAACTCAGGGCGATCAAAAGAGAGAGAGAGAGAGAGAGAGAGAGAAGAGAGAGAGAGAGAGAGAGAGAGAGAGAGAGAGAGAGAGAGAGAGAGAGAGAGAGAGAGACAAGAGAAGAAGAAGAAGACGAAGAAGAAGAAGAGAAGAAGAAGAAGAAGAAGAAACATATACGAAGGAAGGAAGAGATAGATGAACACAATGAACAAGCTATAAAAATGATTGCTGATCTTTCAGAGTCAGAAAACAAGTAGCAGAGCTAAACCAGCGTGAAAGATAAAGTGTTTAAAGGACATTACAAGAAACTTGTAAAGTAAGCAGTAAACAGGCACTGTAACGATTCACAAGCTGACAAAATAACAATTTTACGAAAACGTCTCTCTCTCTCTCTCTCTCTCTCTCTCTCTCTCTCTCTCTCTCTCTCTCTCTCTCTGTATACACGCACGCACAGATATATGTCCGATACGTGTAAGGAATATACATGCAGCAAAGGGAAGTTTCCTTATTTTATTTCATTTTTTTCTCTCGGACTTAATACAATGGAACGCTAAAATACGAACATGGAAAGGGAAGGAAACTAAAGGAAGGGGGGGGGGGGGGAGGGGGGGGGGGGAAGAGCAGATAAAAAAAGAAGAATGAGAAAAAGAAAGAAAGGAAGGAATGAAAACACGAATGAAAAAGAGAAAAAAAAAGAAAAACAAAAGGACGAACAAAAAGGCAAGGGAGAGAAAACATAAAGGAAGAATGAAATAAAAGAGGAAGAAAGAAAAGGAAAAAATGAGAAAAAAAGGAAGACAGAAAGGAAGGAAAAAACGAAATGAAGGAACGAAAAACGAAATCGAAAATGGAGAAAACATTATACGTGAAATCAGAAAGGAACCTGAAAAAAAAAAAAAAAACATATAGTCCAAAACATAAAAATCCAGACCAAAAGCTGTTCATGAACATAACACATGAATTCCACTCTTTAGGAGAAAACCCCAAAGGTTCCAAAAGGTCATCACCTGTTTTCGTTTTGTTTTCTTTTCTTTTGTTTTGGGCTGGCTAGAGAGACATCAGAAACTAATGCACCGTGATGCATGCCAAGTGCCGGAACACCCCACATACAGACGTAATAACTGCTAATGCAAGTGACACAGAGTCTGTGTCCCGAGGCATCAGGGGACCCTCCATTTTCCAGCAATTAAGCTGAGGTCTGGTGGCGAGAAAACCGGTACCGGTGACACAGAGAATACAGGAATCTCCTCGTTAATACCATGCAGCTGACTGTAGACTGGATTGGAGATTGACCGAACACCATCTAGTGTATGTTAATCCCACCGCCAACACATCCGGTTGTTCCCAGACCGAAGAGAATCGCTGGGTGATTTCTCATGAATAAACCTGCGTGCGAACAAGATCATTGTGTGAGGTATGAAGCCTTATTCTACAGGCAGGAGAGAGGGAAAGAGGAGGACAGGGTGGCGTGAGCAGATGTGCGCCCAGACGTCTCCAGACTGAAGAGATTCACTCCATGATTTCTGATGAATAGAGAGGATCGCGCTACTGAGGTCATTGAATGTTGCAAGACGTATAATCCTAGATAGATAGATAGAGAGAGAGAGAGAGAGAGAGAGAGAGAGAGAGAGAGAGAGAGAGAGAGAGAGAGAGAGAGAGAGAGAGAGAGAGAGATTGATCGCCAACACTTGGGGATGAAGATTTTAGGCCAAGGACTCGTCTTACAATCTGTCCTTGTCATGCATACATATTTCAACATATATCACTGATACTGACAATTCAGCATAGCAATATTGTATTGTAATTCTACTGTGAGAAGAAGATTATTTATAAGTGTAATAATGACATGGTGGGTAGTCAAACAGAAGGCACAAACACACACACACACACACACACACACACACACACACACACACACACACACACACACACACACACACACACACACACAGAGAGAGAGAGAGAGAGAGAGAGAGAGAGGAGAGAGAGAGAGAGAGAGAGAGAGAGAGAGCAGTTTAATGGAATAGGAAAGTGCTCAGATAGTGTGTTCAATGTGTTTAAAGAAGACTTTGCAAATAGATGACAGTTAATTTAATCGAATAATCAAATTGTTGAGACACAAAACCTTTCCATTAATGTTTCTTGAAATGTTTTAACGTATTTGTATTTGTAGACACGGTGGAAGTGAGTGTCAGACATATGGTCTACAGTAAGGTAGACTAATTTTGTACTGATCAAAGCGTGGGTAGGGGAGAAGGAAGTTCTTCCAGCCAGAAGAGCTGTTCAGTCTTGTAAATAGGGCATTGATGCAACATGGCATAGTATCTGCCGAAATTTCAAACATAAATGATGCCTTGTTGAATTCGAATTGTTTACTTAGAGGAAATATGCTCAGTGCTTTCAGCTAATCTGGAAGGCGTTAGAGGCGCGACTGGAAGGTGTACCTTCAATGCACGTCTATGAAGAGAATGCAGCCTTTTTTGTGAGCATCACTACTCCCATCCCAGATTGTTGAAGCATGATTGTTTATGACATTGTGCGTGCATTGAAGAAAGAAAAGTTTAACCGCAGTAGTGTTGACATAACACTTTAATTGAGACAACAGGAAAAGGTTTTTTATGATCTTGCATAAATGACTGAAGTGGGATTACCATTTCAATTCTTCATCATCTATCGTTACCCTTAAAACACGAAGCCCATCTACGTGGTCTAAAGCAGTACCATGTCAACTAAAGTTTTGTGCAAAGAGAAGCCAGTTGGTGCTTTTGGCGAGTGGTTGTGATAATAGATTTTTTGACACTTTATTTTATTTTTCCTGGAGAAATGTTTCAATTGCTTGTAGATCATAACAACGTGTTTGGCGTGACAAGTTATGATCAAATAAATATGTCGCGATGTTTTCATCTGCTATGGATAATAGTAAATTATTGATGAAGATGTAGAAAACGAGTGGGCCCAGCTCTGAACGTTGTGGGATTCCATATCTGACAAAATCTGAAGGTTTTGCCATTAAGCATCACATACTGAATCCTGTCACTCAAATGTGATTGGAATAACGAGACTGTCGAGGAATGGTTCAAAGAGACAGTTTCTTTCAAAGAATAGAATGATCAGCAAGATCAAACGCCTTTTTGAAGTCAAGAAAGACAACCCCAGTCATTTGTAATGGGTTCATATATAAAAGCAGTGAGTCACATTTGTGATAATGCTGTGTGGCAGGAATGATTATGTATCCAGATTGGAACGGGTGAAATGGTTTGTTTTTCTACATGGACAGGGATACATATGTGTGTGTGTCTTTAGAAGGTTTTGAATAGAACTGGTAGTAAGGATATTGGTGTGACATTATTTGGAGAGAGCGAGAGATGCACGTGAGTTGAATGAGTGTGATACTGGTATTTGTAAGCAGGGAAGAAGGGGAACGTGTCACAACTCAATTTGTGAGACCTGAAATATTTACCAGTGAAAGTCGGGCAAACAGATTATATTCTTTTTTTTTTTTTTTTTTTTAGAGCATTGAGGCGATGCAAAAAGTTGTTTTTTTTAGAGCATTGAGGCGATGTAAAAGACACAAGTCATTTTGTGTAAGACGAGGTCTTTTCCGGCAGAAGAGGGGTGGGGGTGTGATTAATAGGTCACCGTGAAAAGCTTGAGGACTTTAAGAAGGGGGAAATGGAGAGGAGAGAAACAGAGACACAACAAATCATTATGTGATACTCGAGTCCTTTACTTTGAGACGATCAGGAGGGAGGTACGAAGAGAGGTTAATACACATAGATCATCGTGTGAGACCGCACTAAGAGAAGATTGGGAGGACAGGGAGCGGAGTAGGAAGGAGGGTACACACAACGGACCATCATATAAGCTATGAAATCTTCACCATAGAACGATACACAGAGCGGATTCTGGAAGCAGGTGAACCATGACTGGACAACGTGAACACGCTTTGGACAGATTTGAGGTGGGGGCTCTGTCTGCCAAATAACGTATGTTCACAAAATTAAAACCGTCACGGGTATAACCGGGCACAACAAATGGATACTGCCATTAATTCAATCGATTCCCGAGGTTATCGGTAAAGGCTGGATATTTCCATTTTTATTGCCCTGTTTTTCTCCCTCAACCCCACATTCCTCTCTCTCCCACTTCGCTTTTTGAACTCCCTTTGCCAAGTCAATTTGACTACGACAGAAAGAACATTTAAGTGCATTTGGATTTCCTCTCTCTCTCTCTCTCTCTCTCTCTCTCTCTCTGTGATCTTCTTGATAATCGAGGAAAGACCACTTGCGCCACACATGTTAGATCATGTTTGTTTAGATATGGACTTATGGATTCGTGTGGCTGGAGCAAGGTGTGGGTGATGTCACGGAATTTTTGTGTCTTTCGGCAGAGATTAAGTGATTGCAGATGGCAAGAATGGAGTGAACACGCGAATTCGAGTGATAGGTTTTCTGTATACAGAACTTTTTTGTGATCCGTGTGGCTCTCTACTTATACATCTATGCATGGAACGTGACAGGCATTTAAAACATATTATCACTAAGTTTAGATCTGGCATTTTCTGACTTGTCAATTCACTACTATAGGTAAAGAAACCATAGGCCACGAGACTTAATTTGTAAACTATGTAAAGTTGCTGTCGAAAACGAAATGCACTTCTTATTATGTTGTCCATTTTATAATAGCATAAGAGAAAAGTTCACCGATCAAAGTTTCTTTTTTTCCATAATCCAAATGGTTTTCGTTTATCTCTCTTGTTAGCCTCAACGAACAGTAATACAGTCAGAAAATTAGCATTTTATATTTATTAAGCGTTTAAAGCGCGGCAGATTGCTATAACATGAATGTATATTTATGTATGTGTATGAATTGATGTTTATATGTATTTGTTGTTGCTCCCCTCTTCCAAAGAGGGCCTTGGCCTCATGGAATAAAGATTTTTCGTTCTCTCTCTCTCTCTCTCTCTCTCTCTCTCTCTCTCTCTCTCTCTCTATATATATATATATATATATATATAGTATGTAAGTCATCTAATAAATGTCTGTAATAATTTTTAGCTTGGGCTTTTCGAAGAAATGACGGTCTATTATTCTAATAAACCTTTATTTCTTTCCCATCTCAAAGTTTCTGATGTCTGAGTTTGGAAAGATATTTGTCAAGAATGAAAAACGCCAATGATGGGAGTTGCTCTCTGCTGATGCTTCTGTGCAGCTGTCAACCAGGAGTCATTATCAAGCCTGATGAACCCTTCATACAGATCGAACAGCTGTTACTCACTGGTCACTGATCTATCCATTTTAAGAACAATAGAAAACCAGAGCTTCCAATGGAGAAAAATAATATGTCTGGAAATTGGAGACGTTAGGATCCAGACTTATTATCATATCTATTTTGCAAGTCATGCATACATCCTCACGGAAATCCTCTCTTTTGTACGCATAAAATTCAATTGGACAGGACTGTTACTGTCTTGTATATGGATATCAAAACAGATTTTTTTTCATTTCATTCATGTACAATAACTGTAATAAGAAAATGTTAAATTGTGCTCATATGATAAAATCTATGGTGAGTTCATCCCCCTACTCCTCCTCCTCCTCCCTTCCCTTCCTCTTCCTCCTCCTCCTCTTCCTCTTCCTCATTCACCTCCTCCTCCTCTCCTTTTTATCATCATCGTCGTCGACGTCATCATCATCATCATCATCATCATCATCATCATCATCATCATCATCTCATAAACATCATCATGTGCATTTATCTGCGCTTTTGAATTACATGGGAAAGAGACAAAAGTATGGAGCATGACACAAAGATAAGGAATCAAAAGAAAAAAAAACCCTATGCAATACAGATGCAAAACAACAGACCACAAAGTAGGTCAGGGCCTCACACACATGCTGACACCCTTCCCCCCCCCCCCCCCCCCCCCCCCCCCCCCCCCCACACACACACACACACACCACTCCACCCCCTTCACAACCTCTATCCCCGTGCGCCTCCCTTCCCTCCACTCCTGCGCAGCCACTCTCTCTCTCTCTCCTTAACCCTGTCCACTCAACTCACGCACACACATCCACATTATGCCATGCAAGCACGCGCAAGCGAGTTCACACACACACACACACACACACACACACACACACACACACACACAGAGATGAAGCAGCAGTGGTCAGGCAAGAGGGAGTGATCAACGTATATTACCTTGAAACGGTTGTCCTCTGCATGGTGCATCATCTAGTGAAAGGGTGGCCTTGCTTGTAGATAAACACGCGCGCACGCGCGCACACACACAAACACAGACACACACATATACGCGCGCGCGCGCGCACACCCGCGCGCGCGCACGCACACATGCTCACACACATTCTCAGAGAGACAGACAGATAGACAGACAGACAGACAGAGACACACACGTATATACACACATACTCACAAACACACTCACACACACTCATACACATTCACAGACAGACAGACAGACAGAAACACACACACACACACACACACACACACACACACACACACACATTCTCAGAGACAGAGACAGACGGACGGACACACACACACACACACACACACAGACACACACACACACACACACACACACACACACACACACACACACACACACACACAAACAAACAGACGCGCGCGCGCGCGCGCTCACACACACGCATGCTCACACAGATTCTCAGAGAGACAGACAGACAGACAGACAGACAGAGACACACACGTACATACACACATACTCACAAACACACCCACACACACTTATACACATTCACAGACAGACAGACAGACAGACAAACAGGCACACACACACACACACACACACACACACACACACACACACACACACACACATACACACACACATTCTCAGAGAGACAGACAGACACACACACGGACACACACAGAGACACACACACACACACACACACACACACACGCGCGCGCGCGCGCGCACGCACACACACACACACACACACACACACACACACACACACACACACACACACACACACACACAACCACACTCACACAAACTCTCACACACACTCATAGACACACACAGACAGAGAGACAGGTAGACAGAACGCACACACACACACACACACACACACACACACACACACACACACACACACACACACACACACACACACACACACGCACACACACACGCGCGCCCACGCTAAACAATACAGGGTCCTTTACATAAAAGTATGTGGCTTTAGAAAGAAAAACGTCAGTGACAGTTTCCTTTAATTTGAAACAAGAGAGTAAACAAAGAGCCAGCAGGGACTGACTTTTATTTCACCTAATGGCTCTGACAGAGATGAACAGTTGATTAGTTACCGTGTAATGTCACACTGGTGCCAGACTGATCATCACAGCGCTAAGAAACTCTATGGAAAGCTAGACAGCAGAATTGATTTAGGAAAGAAGCCTTCCTCACACAATGTCTTCACCCTTGAACTCATGTTCTGAGGGGACCAGGCTATATCCTGGTCATGAGCCATTCGGTTGTTTTTTTTTTGTACTCCCATTTCTTATAGAACAGGGAGTACTCTACAATGGGAACGAAGAAATGCTGTCTGTCTGTGTGTCTGTCTGTCCGTGGTCAACATGTGTTCCACTCGCTCCAGACAAAACCTCAGAGCCGATCTTTCTGAAAATTTGTAGTATGTTCATTATGGATCACGGATGATTCCCGATGTTTTATTTTATCAGAATAGCCGTTTCTAACGGCTATAACGGCCCATAACGGTTTTTCTTCTTTATGGAATATCTCAGAAAGTACTTGGCAGATCTTTCTGAAAATTTGTAGATATGTTCATTATGGGTCACGGATGATGCCCAATGTTTTATTTTACCGTTATATCCGTTACTAACGACTATAACGGCTCATAACGGTTTTTCTTCTTCATGGCTCAGTGACGAAATACATTATGACGCATGTTTGATTGTGACGTTTTTTTCAGCTCCCCCCCCCCCCCCCCCCCCCCACACACACACACACACACCTTTTTTTTTTTTTTTTTGACGCATTTGACGGATTTTAAAATAGCTTTAGATCTAATAACTGACTGGGTATTTTCATAGTAAACATGCACACTTGACATGTACACGCGTATTCAAGATACAATGGGCGTTACCGTGATTTGAACTTGCCATTCCTGGATGGTTGAGCACCTCTGGGCCAAGTCGCCTGAATAATCACAGTTCACATTATGTAGGTACACAGTTACACTGATTACCTTCCTTGGTACTATGATACGCGACAAACGGAAAATGAAATTTCAACATCAAGCAGTTCATCAGCAGCAGTCATGATCACTCAGCCTTACACCTAACACCCCAATTTCCTCTGTTTCATCATCAGATTATACAAGTTTCTCAACGCAGTTTCAAAATGGGAAACCTCCACCAGATGTTTAAGCTTGCATCATTCCCACGATTTTTTTTAAAAAATCCTCCATTAGTTCCAAACGAGTTCTGCTTCTATCCGTTCCACGTTACGTGCCTGTATTAGTTTCACGTTATCTAAATATCTATCAGTTCCATGGCATTTCAACAGACGAACACGGGCAGCTAATGGCAGGGAGGCAGTCTGGGACCCAGAACATCGACACAATCAATGAGCTGGTCTGCGGTCTCACTTGAGGTACCACTGACGTCATCGTCGTCAAGCAACAGGGACAAAAGACGAGGTGTGGCGACTGGTGAAATGGAAAACCTGAAGGGGGAAGAGGAAGAATAACAGTACTATTTGGTCAAGCCGGACTGGCCTCAATCTCATTTGATTTAACGTCTACTTGGAGTGGCTATCTGACCTCTGATCTGAACTTAGTCCTGGTTGAAAGACATGTTGAACGAAAACAAGTCAGCAGTCTGTTCAATAACTCTCTGTCCATGAATGGACAAACTAACATACAGACCAACGGGCACACCGACAGATAGACAGGCAGATAGATAGATAAGTTGCTAGATAGGCAAACCGATAGATAGACCAGCAGACAAACAGGCATGTATATGTATATACACACACATAAGTTTAAAAATATGATAAAAAAAGGAGATTAAAAAAACCAACAAACTTGTTTCGAGCTCTTTGCTCTCGTCAGGGTGTTCATTTTGGGCACACACTACGGTATTATATATTGTGTGTGCAAGCGTGAGTTCTGCATGTGTTTTCACGTGGCCTGTAGCTTTTTACAATTTTGATTTTTTGGGGGGTGCGTTCAGGGAGGGTGTGTTAAGGAATGGTGTGTTGACAAGAATTTCCATTTGTGCCTGCGATTGTTTATGATCTCTACTTTTGAATTCAGAGTTTTGCATAATATCAGCCACTTTTCTGTAGAACATAGGTTGCATTTTTTTTTAGAGATATTATTGTATGGTGCTGCTCTTTTTATAATTTTCCATGATATATTGTAGTCTATTTTTTATCTTTAAGTTTCCAAATGTGTTTACTTAGTTCTGTTTGGTTTTTATATTTTTCATTTTTGAAGGACTGTTTATGGTTTGCATATCTAGTTTTAAAATGGTTTGCAGTAATTCCTATGTATGTTTCTTTGTCACTATCAGTTGTTACTGTGGCTTGGTATACAATATTATTGTAAAGGCATTTATTATTCAGGGGGCACTGATCTTTTTAGTGCAGTTACAAGATGTCCTTTTGTTACCCTTTTTGGCTGTGTTGCCTTTAGTTTTGTTAGATAAGTCAATTATGTATTTGAGGTTGGGCATACATGAATATGATAGCTTGATGGTGTTTTTTATTGAATATTTTAGATAGTACATGTTCTTTGGAAATGATGTTATAAGGATTTTAAAGAATTCTTTTCCTACATTAGTCTTTATTCTTCCACCATATGGGGGATTATACCATATGATGTTCCTTTTCCTGTTTTTCTTATTACTGTTCATGTTATTATCTGGGTGTATTGTAATTTGTAGTTTTAGCCACTTTTTTCAGCGCCTCTTGGTATTCAACTGCTGCACTGTTGAATACTTTCTCGTTGCATGACAGGTTAGATAGTCTTTTGTTTATGCCATTGGGTATGGGTTTTAGGATAGAAGGTGGATGGTTACTTTTGGTGTCTACGTAGATGGGTATGTCGTTAGTTTTTTTTTTTATATGGTTTGTATACATGGTCATTAAGGTCTAATGTTATGTCTAGGTAGTTTACTACCTTCTTGTTGGCTTCTATTGTGATTTTTAAGTTATGGCTTTGGAAGATTTTACAAAGTTCTTTTTTCTTATTTTCAATTGTTTTTGGTTTATTGTTTAGCGCGCGGCAAGGCCGTCGTTTCTGTACAAACCAACCTGTTTACCAAGTGTTTTCTGTATATTGAATAACATGAATAGTCCAACTAGTTCACATGTTTCGGCACCATCATATGAACCCATTGTGACATCAAATGTGGAATTATTGCTGGTTTTTTTTTTGTCCAAGTATCATTACTGCTGTGGAGTAGGGTTTTCTTAGTATGGAAGATGATTTCCATCTCAGCCTCTGTTATGTTTGTGTATTTGTTAGCAATTTTAAAGCTTTGGTAAGCAATTCCTCATCTATAGATGGATAAACATCCACTATGTCAAAGTGATGAACACTGTGTTTTTCTGTTTGTTCAGTTCCTTGAACCATTGGATAACTTCATAGCTATTTTCCAAGGTTGTATTCAGTGTTTGATTTTATGTCCTCTATAGATTTTTCCAGAATTTTCTTGCTTATTTTGCCTAATTCAGACTTAGATGGGTTTATTAATCTACATGTGGGTTGTTGGGGAAATTAGGTTTGTGATCTTTAAGTGTTATAAAAGCTTCTTTTATTGCTGTTGTTTCTATCCTGTCACTTAGATCCATACGGTGCACAAGTTCTTTTTCTTTTTTACAAATGCTGTCATATGTGGTTTTATCAGTTTTTTTGTAATTTTTCTGAATATTTTTGTTGAGGAGTTGAGAGTGTTCATTAGATTCCATTTTATAGAAATTGCTTGTCTTATTATCAGCCTTTACGAATACTTTTTTGTCATTTTGAATTTGTTTTATTTCATTTTTAAATTTTGTTTGGAAATTGTTGTATGATTTTCTGATTCAATATTGGCTATTAGTCTTTTCATATTGTCTTCAAACGGTTTCATTTCCTCTATTATAGGTGGCGATCTCCATGGCTTAAAACCGTATGTTTTTTTTATCTTCACTTTTTGCATCAGGGGTTCAGAAAGACGAACGCCTTCCATCTCATGTTGCGCACAAATTTTTCAGTCTGCTCTATTAGTTTTTTGATGTAAGATTGTGGGTTAGAAAACGGTATATTTTTAGTGGACTGCCCAAAGTTGATTTTCTCCGTTTTAAGTTTAGGTTCTGTCAGGCTACAGTGCTCAACGTAAGAAGCGATTATCACAAATAAAAGTAGAGAGCCAGCAAGAACTCTAAAAACGCTCAACCGGAAATATATATATATATATATATGGATCGATAGATAGAGAAACAAGTTCCTTTTGGGAAATATGTCATCCCGGGTTTCATGCAGTCAAGTATCTGACCTTTCTCAGTCATGTTTTTTGACCTGATGATGTCAAGTGTCTTTGGTAATTGGTTGGTTGAACAAACAAAACAAATCTTTCTTTTGTCTATTGCAGATACGGAACAGCATGACCTAGACGCACAGAGAGAGAGACAGACAGACAGAGAGAGAGAGAGAGAGAGAGAGAGAGAGAGAGAGAGAGAGAGAGAGAGAGAACAGAGAGAGAGAGAGAGAGCGACAGACAGACAGACAAAGGGGAAAACTCTTAATTGCATTTCTATTCCAAACATCCCCAGTCATAACTGAAAATGTACTGCGCCAGACGCCAGACAGAAACACAAGCCATGTCCTGGAAGTGTCTGACACTGCCTATGGTCTCTAAAATCAATCTTACACAGGTCAGAGTTCAGGGTTACCACAGAGGTCAGGCAGTATTTGTACCCTTTGAATATATGGACATCTCCTTGCTTCTCTAATAACAAAACGAAACGTTTGCACGTGAAAAAGAAGACATTGTCCTAGTTTCATTGGTTTACACATGAATCAGTTCACACGTCAGCAAATTTTAGTAGTAAAATGCGTGGCGAGGACTCCATGTGTTCTTACACCATTGGTGGGGTGCACAGATTTCGATATAAAACATCAAGAAGATGGTAAAAAAAAAAATTAGGTTCGGGGTTGAAGGATGGTGTGGCGACATTTATGCAGGTCTTGCTGCACTATGAACTATGCTTTGAAACAAAAGACAGTTCCCATTCCTAGAAGCAGCCTTAGACAGGAAACATCTAGAGCTTTGCGCCTAGTTTGATCTCTGGACTGGAGCCTTGGCTCCGTCGCGTGGGACACAGACGATAAAAACCCAGTGTGTGTGTGTGTGTGTGTGTGTGTGTGTGTGTGTGTGTGTGTGTGTGTGTGTGTGTGTGTGCGCGCGCGCGCATTTGTGTGTGTGTGTGTGTGTGTGTGTGTGTGTGTGTGTGTGTGTGTGTGTGTGTGTGCCCGAACGCGTGCATCGGAAAAATCTATGCATGTACATACAGCGAAGTGGTTCCCTTTTCAATTTCATTTTATCGTTTTCTTTCGATATAATAGAATGAATAAACACCAGATTACGAAATTGGAACAAGAAATAGGGAACAAAAAGAAAGAAAGGAAGAACGAAAAAAAAAAAAAAAAGAGAAGAAAGTAATGATGAGAAAAAGAAAAGAAAAGAAAACGAAAGGAAAGATGAAAAAAGGAAAAAGAAGAAGAAGGAAAAAGAAATATGTCAATAAAGTAAAAAGAAAGAAGAAGAATGAAAAAAAAAAAAAGAAAAGAGAGAAGAAAGAAAGGGAGGAAAAACGAAATAAAGGAATGAATGACAGTTGGTTGGGGATGGGAAAAGGGGGGGGGGGGGGGGAATGGAATAAGGCATTGACCTTTGACCTATTGGGGGGGGGGGGGGGGGGGGGGTAACAATGGCATACGGCATTTTTGACCTATTGATGTGTGTGTGTGTGTGTGTGTGTGTGTGTGGTGTGTGTGTGTGTGTGTGTGTGTGTGTGTAACAATGGCATACGGTATTTTTGACCTGTTGATGGGGGTTGGGGGGGGGGGGGGGGGGGGGGGGGGGAGGGCAATGCTATACGGCATTTTTGACTTCGAAAAGTGTGACACAAGCAACATTCTGTACCGCGCTGTTGAATATGTCTCATTTATGATATGTCTCTCGTTTATTTTCAGTACTAACACATGTCATTGTCCTAAAATAACTGCACATAAAATCGCCTACCTCTCCACTGTCAAGGAAATAGAAAGCTGGTGTTTCACCGTGATAACAAAAATCACGGGTCACAATGCGCACCCAGCTCAAATTCACAGCATGTGGGTTTCAAGAAGAAGACCTCAAATGATGTTTGACTCTATGCTCCTTGGAAGCACAACAACTGAGCTACGAAAAAAAAGTTTTTTTCACAAAGCAGTATTGCGCATGAGCAAATAATTGTTTTACACAAACCACGCCCAGGCTGTAGAATACAGGGACTCACACATAACGGAATATGGAGTTAGAAAGAACAACATCTATGGAATTAAGTTTTGAAACAGACAGTCAACAAACTAAAACAAAGAGCCAGCAGAACTGATTTTCAGTTCAACTAATGCCTCTGAAAGAACCGACTGGTAACTGTTTTACTTTGTAATGGACATTGGTGCCAGATTGATTATCATATCAGATATGAACTCTTTGGATGCTGGCAGCAGAAGTTTTTTTTTTTTTTTTTATGGACGAAGCTTCTCTCATACAAGTTTGTCGTCCTGAACTCCTTCCACTCTGAGGGGATCAGGTTGTATCTCGACCGTGACCCCAAGATTCCCTTTCGCTTTTACTTCTTGTTTCTTGGCGATGTCATGATTCGAACCTGCAATTCCTGGATGGTCGAACACTCCAAGACCAAGACACCTAAATTATCACAATACACAGTACATAGGTACACAGTTACACTCATTACCTCTCCTTAGTGTTCAGGTGCAAATAATATAGCAACATGAAGCAAGTTAATTAATGACACCCATAAC
Organism: Conus betulinus; assembly: GCA_016801955.1. NCBI lineage: Eukaryota > Metazoa > Mollusca > Gastropoda > Neogastropoda > Conidae > Conus > Conus betulinus. The sequence continues at coordinate 14,869 of JADBJO010004975.1, forward strand.
AATACAATCAGTTGTAAGATTCACATCGTATACTGCTATATCTTGTCATTAAATTAAACAGGTTCTCCACACATTTTCAAAACTGAAACCCTTTACCAGATATTTTGTATTGAAGCCTCCATCATTCCACATATTTGAAACCTCCATCTGTTCCATGTTAGTTCCGCCTCCATCAGTTCCATGCTGTTTCAGCATCTATCAGTTCCGTGCTATTCAAACACTGATCAGTTCAGTGGTATTTGACAAGTGTACACTGGGAGACAATCTGGGCCCCAGGATATCGACACAAGCAATTAGCTGGACTAGAATCTCAGTGGAGGAGTCATTGATGTTATCGTCGCAGACGACATGTGGTGGGACGAGGAGTAGAAAGAGAGGAAGGAGACAGAATTAAGGGGGAGGGGGGAGGGGAAGAATAACAGTAGTATTTCATCAAGTCGGATGCTCCAAAATCTTGGTTGTTTAGTCAGATATTCCTAAATTTTGGTGCTTTTTATATCAACCAAAAACACGATATCTGACCTCTGATCTGAAATAAATTATAGTTCAAGAGATTGAAAGAAGTATATCAATCCGGCTGTTAAATAGATATTCGTCCAAGAATTGATCAGTTCAGTGGTATTTGACAAGTGTACACTGGGAGACAATCTGGGCCCCAGGATATCGACACAAGCAATTAGCTGGACTAGAATCTCAGTGGAGGAGTCATTGATGTTATCGTCGCAGACGACATGTGGTGGGACGAGGAGTAGAAAGAGAGGAAGGAGACAGAATTAAGGGGGAGGGGGGAGGGGAAGAATAACAGTAGTATTTCATCAAGTCGGATGCTCCAAAATCTTGGTTGTTTAGTCAGATATTCCTAAATTTTGGGCTTTTTATATCAACCAAAAACACGATATCTGACCTCTGATCTGAAATAAATTATAGTTCAAGAGATTGAAAGAAGTATATCAATCCGGCTGTTAAATAGATATTTGTCCAAGAATTGATATAAAAAGGAAGAAGAAGAAAGATACGTCGGTTGTCAACATCTTTTCAATGATGAGAACTTGGGTTTGAAGGACAGACACAAGATACTTTTTTGCCCAAGACTGATAAGGATCAACAAGGACAAGAAGACATGTGAAAAGCAGGCATAATTCCATACAATCCATATGATATGTCCCTAATTCAAAACCACAGAGGAAAGATAACAGCTGTTTCATGCTGAGATTAAAGAGAATTATTTGGTAGGGGAAGGGGAATAAAAAAAAAAAAAAAAAAAAAAACGAAAAACCGAGTAGACAAATCGGTGAAATGACTTCTTAGAGTTTCCCTGGTAAGAGATGCACCATCTGGGTTGTTCACACGATCGAGTACCTGACCATATCCATCCATCTTTTCAGATTTGCTGATATCAGATGTCTTCGGTCACTGGTTAGCTGGGGAGAAAAGCACTTCTTTTTCTCGATTGTCAATATGGAACAACTTGACCTAGACGCAGAGAGAGAGAGAGAGAGAGAGAGAGAGAGAGAGAGAGAGAGAGAGAGAGAGAGAGAGAGAGAGAGAGAGAGAGAGAGAGAGAGGCAGACAGACAGACAAAGACAGAGAAACAGAAAACAGAGAGATAGACTGAGAGGAGATAGGGGAGAGAAGGAAGAGAGTGGCTCCAAAACTTTGTTTTTACCCTAACCACCCTCCGATCATGTTTGATATTGGATTCAGACAGCAAAACAAGCCATGTCACAGTAGGCCCTGAGATTGTCCCATTGACAGTGAACACAATCTTACACTTGTCAGAGTTCAGAGTTATCGTGGAGGTCACACAGTAACTATGCCGTTTGAATACTATAGAAATGTCCCTGTTTCTGTCATATAGAACAAATTCTATGTGAAAAGAGATTTGTCCTGGGATCTTGTGGCTAAGAAAGTAGATCAATGCCACACTTCAGCAAATGTAGAATAGATACCCCTGATGTCTTGATGCCATGTGTTCTCACGCCATCAGTGGGGTATGACGACTTTGGAATAAATAGTCCAGCAGGTGACAGAATTATGGATGGTGGGGAGAGAGGAGTTGGCGAGCAGGGGGAGGGAATCGGGTAGGCATTTAGACTGCGTACGCAAACCAAACTGGAAAGGAATCCGTAAGGAATGAACTCTTTTTTAATCTGTGTTAGCGAGGAGGTATGATCCTTTGAAGCATCCTTGAGGTTTATCAGAGGTTATGTGATATTTAGGGCCTAATTCAACCCTGCTACGGCCCTTTTGCGGTCGGCTGGACTATAAGCAACTTTACCTTCCCGAACCTTAGGGCTTAATCTGTACCTCTGGATTGGGACCTTGCTCTTCCTCAAGGACCACAGAAAGTAGCATCGCATATGCTGTAACACATCAGACTGTAGTATTACTCTCCGTTAAATGGACACCCACGGTACAGGATTTACAGAGGAATCAGCTACTAAGTGAGGGTCTTAGAGTTCAAGCTTTTAGGGTTCTTGGAATGTTTATCCCTCTCAAGCTTTGAGCAAGTGGTTTGGGTGTTTTTTGAATGGCTTGGAAAACACAAAGTCATGGTCACACCCCTAGAGAAAACAACACACAACACAGCAAAGCTTTGCTCATGATCATGCAGTTTCGGATATCGTTTGCACACATGCAATGTTTGCAGATAGTGGCACACTCCATCAGTGCACAGGCGCAACAACACAGTCACACTTGCTGGAGTTGCAGACAGGCAAACCGCATTAAAGAATGGATTATGCACACTGCGATGGGAGTAGATGGGTGGGTGAGTGGTTTGGGGGAAAGATTTGGGTCAACCAGATCGCGACGTCAACACTTAAACAGAAAAACTGATGCAAAGAGAAGGAAGGAGAGAGGAGGGGGGACAGGAAGAGAAAGGGGAGTGGAGTGGAGAGAGGTGTGGTGCGGAGATGAGAGGGAAGGGAAGATATGTTGGGAAGGGGTAAGCAAGTTGCTCCCAATGAGGTAAGCTTTTTGTTTGTTTTTCTTGTCTTCTTTTCATTTTTCGATGCTGTACTTTAGGGAACGCACTCTGGATTTTTTTTCAGTACAGTTTTGCACATACAGCCATTTGACGAAGGAACTTTATCATCAGACCTAACTCATTACTATCTCACAAAAAAAAACACAGTGATGCGGTTAACTCCTTACAAGTAATATAGAGAACACAGACTCCTTAATACTGAGGTAACTCCTCGCAACTAAAATATGGAACACAAACACAACAAAGAGATAAATTTCACAGCCAAAATACAGAACTGAAATGAACCCAAAATGAGGTAGTTCCTTATGCCTACCACTCAGAACACAAGCAGCATACCACACACGTACTTCCTTCAAACTAACACTCAGAACAAAAAACAACTTACACACACAAAACACACACACAATTACACACACACACACACACACACAACACACACACACTTCCTCAACTCACACACACACACAAAATACACAAACTACACACACACACACACACTCCTTAGACACAAACACTTCACACACACAAGTCACATGATACCTTACAAACTCAACACTGATAACAAACATTAACAGGACTTTGAGGTATTCCTTACAGCCTTCAAAGACCGTACAAAATTTGCCACACTGAAATAACACTCAAAAATGCAATGAACACAATCGTGTTCCTCACAGGTAACCAAGAAAAGAAAATTTAGGTCAGATCTAGTTAACACACATCACACACAACACACACACACACAACACAGGTGTGGGGAGGTCTGCTTTGTCAAAACTCCTTTGTGACGCTGGTATTAGGCTTACAATGGTACATAGTTGTCTTCCTGACCGTCTAGCTCCACAACCACTTAATCTGTTTAAAACCGAAAATGCACAGGATGCGACAGGTCAAGTTATGGCAGCAAGGTAGGTCAGATTTAGGTCAGGTCTAGTTCCCACAGATCAAACTAAGAATTTTTTTATTGAAGACAGGTTTAGCGAGGTCAGTGTGTAGTCGGGTCAGGGTGTAGCTGCTGGTGGTTGGCTTAGTGGAGAGAAGTCTACTTAGGGCACACACTAGCTCAATCCAACACACAATTGTTGACAACACAACCACACACACACACACACACACACACACACACACACAGGTCACATCTAGACACACACACACCCACACACCACTCTTCTGATTTATTTCTATATGTTTTTGTTTTGTCTCTTGCCTCAAAACACATCTTCCAGGGTTCTGGCAGTCTGAGTCAATATGTAGTGGCTATATTCAAAATGTAGCCATTGCCATAGGCTTGAAGTCATCGGACACTGTCCACTGTGCATAACTGTCTGTGTGAATAACACCTAGCCCTGCAGGCGTACACTTGAAATCAAGGGTTTTCAGCTTTGATATATGATAACATAGGGGTTTACTCGATCTGTTGACTCGGAAATAAAGTAAAGAGTCCCATCATGGACAGAGATTAATTCACATACCAGCGGTTGGTTTTGACAACTGATGACAGTGACAGTGCTAATTCATTTATCCACAGCTGGCTTTGATGGATGGTCACACTGCTGGGCAGCTTGGTGGGTAAAGGAGTTGATCCACGATCCAAACGTCGTCACCTAATTTTTTAGACTGTGGTGCACAATTATACCCGAGAATGATAACGAACTGCCTGCTCTTCTTTCACACAGAGCGAAGCAGCGTCTGGCCACTATCAGTACCGAGGTATAGGTCACTGGTACTCGGTTGTTGCCTTCTCTGTCCCACTGGCCTCAATGATAAGAACACGTTCGCTCTGACTGGCAGAGAGAGAGAGAGAGAGAGAGAGAGAGAGGAGAGAGAGAGAGAGAGAGAGAGAGACAGACAGACAGACAGACAGACAGACAGACAGACAGACAGAGAGAGAGGGAGAGGGGAGGGAGGGAGGAGGGGGGAGGTAAAACAGAGCGTGAGAGTGAATGATAGATTGCTATCCATCAAACTTTAAAAAGTTCTGCACAACCAAGTGATGACCATAACAGAGATTTGCCATGGATGAGACGAAAAAAAAGTGAAATGGATACTACAGTTCGTTTATCTCAGTATTTTACCTTAAAAGTATTTTTGATCAAGACCCTCCAACGAGATGCCAGATACACTTTATGAAATTCTCTACGAATAACTTACCTTTTTCCTGTCACTCTCTTTGACTATGTCCTGTATTTATTCCAGCTCTTTTTTATTTTTTTATCTTACTTTAGCCTGCTTCTTTTCTGCATTAGAAATCCATTCTCCTGTTTTTGATGTAAGGGATTTTTAAACGATTGTTGGTGGGTGGGTTTGGGTGGGTTGGGGTAGTAATCTGATATGAAGACGATGAAGATGATGCTTCGAGAGTTCCATTCTGGTCTTAGACTGCGTTTTAGGGCCACACTCTTCTATAATTGTCATAACATAGATACCTCGACGGATTCGAGCCTGAAGGATATACACACCTATAGGCGTTGCCAGAGAATTTGAGCAACCCTCACACACGCATCTACAATGTGGCTAAAGCTAAACTTTGCTGTATGGTGCTGGTCTTTTTAACCAAGCCCATAGTAAACATGAATCCCCATAAGAACTGGTTTGGGAAGCTAAAACCCCCACCCCACCCGTGTTGGGAGTCGAACCTATGATATCCAAGCCAGGGAATCCGCAACGCTAATTACAAAACCAAGGCGGGTGGTATATATCATTTGCATGAACTTTGGTGGACAGAAGGATTGTGGAACAAGAAGGAAGACATTCAATGTTGGTGGATCAACGAATGTGGAACAAAAAAAAAAGGAAATGATGTCTGTGGATGGATAAAACATAGAATAGAAGGGCCATTCAATGTTGGTGCGGATCAACAACGTTGGGCCAATTCAGGATCCTTCGACCTTTTTGGGGGTCTGTGCTTTCCCCAATCTCTCTCTCTCTCTCTCTCTCTCTCTCTCTCTCTCTCTCTCTCTCTCTCTCAGACAAGAGGTAAACATTAAGCAGAAGTGCATAGCAAGCTTTGCGCTGTTCAGTCTTACCCGTCTTAAGGACGTGAGTGGTTTAATGACCATGGAATTAAACATGGGAATATGTATGTAGTTTTTTCTTTTTTTTTTTTTGAAAGTGGGTCCTTCATGTCCCAATGTTGAGAATGAAGGAAAAAAATGTAATAAATGACCCAATAAATATATTATGAAATGTAAACAATTGCTGATAAATTAAAGAAAGAAATCTACAACAGCTATTGAAAGAGCATAAAAATGACGTGTTAAAAAACATAAAATAAGCAGACAAGAGACACACAACCAAACTTACTGCAGCGCTTTACAAATGGATAATACAAGAATAATGTTATAGAATGCCTTTGCGAAAAAAAAGTACTCTCTCTCTCTCTCTCTCTCTCTCTCTCTCTCTCTCTCACACACACACACACACACACACACACACACACGCACGCACACACACACACATACACTAGATAGATAGATAGACACACACACATATATATATATATATATATATATATATATATATATAATATATATATATATATATATATATATATATATATATATATATATATATATATATATGCCATGCCTCCCTGACGAGTTCAATGCAGAGAACAAAAAAGGCCTCGGAGCAGACAATATGAATGGGGTCGCCTTCAAGATGGGTTACAGAGTCCCCGCATACGCTGCCACAGAAAGATCTTAAATGCATTATATAATTATTTCCTTGGTTTTCATTCTCATTTTTTTTCTTCCCCTCCTCCCTCTTTTATTTTCTTAAAATCTTTGCCAAGACATTGATGTAATGATGGAGGAATTGTTAGCCTGTAGTTGTTTTCCCCATCACTGAATTGTTTCTATCTATTCTATCTATCTATCTGTCTACCTATCTATCTACCTATCTATCTATCTATCTATCTATCTATCTATCTATCTATCTATCTATCTATCTATCATACGTACATACATACATATATGCATACATATAGATACACATACACACATTCTTGTAGCAACACAAGTTTCCTTGTTTCATTGTATTCAACTGTTTTTCTCTGACGTAATGCAACTGAACACCATACGAAATGTCAAAGAGACAAGATGAGAAAAAGGAAAGGGAATGGAAAAAAAAGTGAAAATGAAAGGAAGGAGGCTTGTGCTTGTGAGAAGAAAAAAAAAATAAATGGAGGGAAGAATGAAAAAAAAATAGAGAAAAAAGAAAGGAAGGAATAAGAAAGAAGAGAGAACAAAGAGAAACAAAAATAAAGAAGACTGGAAAAAGAGAGAATAAGGAAGAAAGGATGGAGGAAAAAGCGAAATGAACGAATGAAAAAAAGTAACATAGAGGGAAAAATCACACTTGAAAGTGAAAAGGAAACTGGAAAAGAAAATTGTCAAAAAGATACGACTTGTAACCAACCGTATGTGTACACACGCATGGTCTCCGGCCTTTTGGAGAAAATCCCACACATCCTAAGCGTTATCATCATTTTTGTGTCATTTGTCATGCATATGCAAAAGCTACCAGGCTGTCCGAGAATAATGCACTGTGATGCGCCCTAATGGATGGCAAAGCTGTCTGAGAATAATGCACTGTGATGCGCCCTAATGGACGCAAAGCTGTCCGAGAATAATGCACTGTGATGCGCCCTAATGGATGGCAAAGCTGTCCGAGAATAATGCACTGTGACGCGCCCTACTGGATGGCAAAGCGCGGAATAATCACACCGGTCTGCAACAAAGTAATTGCCCGCGCAACCACTCCAGCAAAAGTTTCAGTTTCAGTTTCATCAAGGAGGTGTCCCTGCGTGCGGACTAGTCCATATACGCTACACCACGTCCGCTCAAGTTTTGAGACCACACTACGCATGATTTGAAGCTGATGGATAAATAAATGAATTAACAACTAAGTTGAGAGAATTGAAGAAAGGGGTCTCGTGGCAACGACTCAGCAGATATCTGACCTACAGATTAGCCCAATGTGCTGGTCTCGCTTCTCATGGAAGCATGAGGTAATCCCATAACCACCACATCCGGACCTTTCAAGACAGAATAGGGTCTCTGTGCTATGTCTGATGAAGAGACGAGTGGGGCTAAGGGTGAGGTGGGGGGTGGGGATGGGGGGCACTAAGTGAGGCATGAGGTGTTAGCCTGGAGAGAGAAGAGATCGGAGGAGGAGTTTGGAGAGCGGGGAGGAGGGATTTGTGTGGTGGTGAATGGTCACGAGAGAGAGAGAGAGAGAGAGAGAGAGAGAGAGAGAGAGAGAGAGAGAGAGAGAGAGAGAGAGAGAGAGAGAGAGAGAGAGATTCTGGTGAAGAGAATAAAACAAACATGAAACCCATATTCTTAATCCATTGTAACTACCAACACTATGGTCACAAACCATCGCCCATACTTTCATGTTGTTGGACACATTTTGCATCCGATTTCACTAAAGGTCAGCTGCTCCCTCCCCATATGAAAGCTGTGAAGATAAAATGCAAAGGTTATCTTCCCCTCTCCCTGAGCATCAGGGTTGTCTGTTTCTTTTTTTCCTTCAGACTGAAAGAAAAGTACACTCTGTAAAATAGACTTCTCGTCATTCTATCTTATCATATTGTTTTGTATCGATAAAACTGAAAGAATAATGAATTGCCACCGGCGAATGAAGTACAGTTTTCCCATAAGAGCAGGTCTACTATGCAGATGCTTCTCCATATTTTCTCCTCTGGACAAAGCAGTGCACCTCCTCTCTTCCTACGCTTGCCCTTGTGACTATGTCCCTGATCTATACATACCGCTTCAAAGTCCAAAAGGTCTGGAAAGAGGTTTGGGCGTTCGTACTCCAGACAAAATGGAAGCTAGCAGCCCCGAAAGAAATACCAAGTTCACCCCATAGAATGAGGAAGAGACTTATCCCTTAACTAATGCCAGTGGACTGATTCCCTGAAGCAAGAAAACTGCAGAGACCAGCCCCAAAAGAAAGCCACTGCCTGAAGGTTACAGTGTGTCCTGCCCTTGGGAGGGACAGACCAGTCAGAGACGATTACGAATTACCTTCCAAACACACGTGATGAAACATGTCTACGATTCAACATCTCTAACACACCTTGCAAACATTTCCATTGTCCTAAGTTTCACTTGAACATTCCTCCAAATTGAGGGCGAGGAAGTGTGTTGGGGTGGAGGGGGGGGGGGGGGGGGGGGGGGGCGGCACAAGGTGGGAGTTGGCGCATTGCATTACTGATCTGTTAATGACTTGATGTACTGTAACTGATCAGTGATATTCGATAGCGCCGTTTCTAATGTGTCATGGACCATATGTCACTGATTTGTTATGAACACCAGCACATGTCAATATCCTGAACTAGCCACATGTTAATTGCCCATCTCTTAACTGTCAATAACATGGACAGCTGTTGTGTTATGGTGATCACAAATCAACCGTCAAAATGCCCACATTGTCAAATTCAAACCATGCTTTTTGATAAAATAAAGAACACAATGATGTTTGACTCCATGTTCCTTGGAAAAAGAACAGTTATGAAAACCCCCTTTTCACACAATCGAATTGTACACATAAGCAAACAGTCTGTCTGTTACACCCACACTATAACGGTAAGTGGCGTTAGACAGAACAACGTCTAGAAAATGATCGTTTGAAACAATTGTTAAATATACAACCTCTAGAACTGACAGTCAATTCAGCTAATAGCTCTGACAGAAAAGACCGATCGCGTAGGTATCTGTAATGCCACATTGATGCCAGATTAATTATCACAGCAGGTAGAAAGTCTAGGGAAAAGATGGCAGCAGTAAAGTCTTTGGAGAAGAAGCCTCTCAATATATTTTCACTCCTAAACTCCTTCCACTCCAATCATGACACCTAGATTGCTTTCTGCTGCTACGGTTTACTCCTTGGCGATGTCATGATTCAAACCTACAATTCCTGGATGGTCTAAAACCTCAAGGCCAGTCACCCAAATTATCACAGTACACATCACAAAAGTGCGAAGTTACACTGATTAACTCGACTTGGTTTCCGGGTGCAAACGAACAGAAAACGGTTTTGCATATGAAGTAAGTTCACCCGTGGCAGCCATAACCACACGATTTAAGTTCTAACTTCCACCATGTCCTCTGCTCTTTCTCATCATTAAATTACAAAGGTTTCTCCGCACATGTTCAAAACTGAAAACCTCCACCAGGTATCTGATATCTAAGCCTCTGTCAATTCCATATTATTGAAACCTCGATCTGTTCCACGTTATTTCAGCTTCCATTATTTCCACGGTATTTCAGCCTCAATCAATTTCATGTTATTTAATCTCTGATCAGTTTCATGGCATTTGACAAATTTACGCTGACAGATAATGACAGGGAGGTGTCTGCGACCCAGCACATCGACACAATCAATTAGCAGGACTGCGGTCTCAGTGGCAGTGTCATTGACGTCATCGTCGCCAGGCGACGGGTGGTGGGGAAATGGGTAGAGGAGTAGTAGAAAGAGAGGGAGGGGAAAGAATTGAGGGGGGGGGGGGGAAGAGGGAGAATAGCAGTAGTATTTTCAAGTCAGATGTTCCGAAACCTTGTTGTTTTTACATTTACAAAGAAAGGATATTTGACCTCTGATCTGAAACAGATAATAGTTCAAAAGAGATTTAAAGTTGTACAGCGGTACGAAATCTCTGTCCAAGAATAGATGCAAAGACCTGACGAGAGCAGGAGACTGATAAGGTATTCAGACTGCGTATACGAACTAAACTGAAGGCGAAACCCAAAGGACTGAACAGTGGTGCAAATCTGTTTTAGCGACGAGTCATCCCTCGAAGCAACCTTGAGTTCATCACAGAATAAGTAATGTTTAGGGCCCAGTCTGCATCTCTGGACTCGAAGCAAGTGCTGTCTTATAGACCACAGGAGGTAGTAACGTATATTCTATAAGATGTCAGACTGTATGAACGTGCACAGCATTTACTCCATTAAATTAATACTCACTTATCAGGATCTGCAGAGGATCTAGCTACTAGCTAGTAGGTAAGGTCTTAGAATTCAAGTCTTTGGGGTCCTAGAAGAAGGTTTATCCCTCTAAACTTTTCTCTTTTTCTAGAGAAAAAGGGTTGGATATGTTTTTGGAGGGCTTTAAAAACACAAGGTCATGTCTCCTGGAGAAAGCAATAACACCAAGGATTTGCTCGTGATAGAACAGCACGTGCCGTAGGTTATAACATATGCGCACGTGTGCACGTGCACGCATGCACTGTAGGCAGATAGATGCACACTCCATCAGTGCACATTCACAACAAACACAGTCACAATTTCCGAAGCTGCTGACAGGCAAACTGCATTAAAGAATGGACTAAGGACACTGCGATGGGAGCAGATGGGGCGGGTGAGTGGGTTTGTGGGGAGACTGGGATCAACCACAGCTCGACGTCCACACTTTAACAGGAAAAAAAAAAAACCTGATGCAAGGTGAAGGAAGGAGAGATGTGGATGCAGGGAGAAGTAGGAGGGGAGTGGAAAAAGTTGTGGGGCAAGGATGAAGGGGAAATGGGGAGAAACATGTTACTCCCAATGGGGAAAGCAAATTATCAGGCTCCCAGCCTTGTGCATATTTGTTTCATTTTTTTTGTTTCTTTCTTTTTTTCTTTTCTTTTTCGACGCTGTATTTCAGGAAACGCACACTGGGTTTTTCATAATAGTTTTCGAACACGCAAACATTTGGCTATGGAACTTCATCCTCAAACCTAACTCGTCACTAACTCATAGGACACAATACAGCAAGGAGATTATCTCCTTACAGACCCCAGATCCCATGACACTAAGATAACATCTCACAATTAAATTGCTGATCAGAAACAACAAAACACTGAGGTAATTCATAAGGACTAACACGCAGAACACAAACAACAAATCACTCAGGTATGTCCTTGAAAGTTAACACTCAGAACACAAACCACATAACAATGAGTTATTTCCTTCGAACTACCATCCAGAACATAATCAACGTAACACTGTGATGCTTCTTCGAACTAACACACAGGACTCAGACTACATAACACTGAAGTGTTTCCTTAAACTAGCACATAAAACCCAATCGACCTAACAGTAAGGTAACACCTTAGACCTAATCCTTGAAACACAAAACATATAACACTGACGTACTTCCTAACAACTAACACTCAAAACACAAAACGCAAAACCCTGAAGTAATTCCCTACAGCCATAAGGCACATGTTGCTGATCTAACACTGAAAACAGAAACCAGCTAACATTGAGGTAGTACCTTACAGCCAACAAAATGAACACAAACCTGAAAACACTGATGTAACTCTTTCTGACACAAAGAACACAAAGTAACGAACACTGGGTTAATTCCTTACAACCAACTAAAAGTACATGAACACAAACCACGTTACATTGATATACTTCCTTTTTCACACAGATAACACATCAAATGGTATAAAGATATCTGTCTGAATGTATTGCATGAAGTCAACAGAGAAAACAAAAACGCGTGATAAACACGTCAAATGTAGCCAAATCAAGTATACGTAGGTCAAGTCTAGTTAAGGCAAACATATTTGAGACGGACCTAGTTAAGACAGATCGAATTAAAATTAATTTATTTAAGACAGGTCAAGGGAGATCAGGTTTAGTCAGATCAGGTCTAGCTAGCTAAGGTTCAGTGGAATTGTGCATGGATTTGTACGCATCTGCGAAGGTGCCTGAAGAAAGGGAAGGTGAAGAGGGGGATCAGAGGGGAGAGAGGATGGGATGCGCTGGGCGCTGATTGTCCATGGTTCTCCTGTAGTGCGTTTAGAGCACAGTATCTGATTAATTTGTCACAAAATGTGTACGGTCATGATGACGATGATGATAATAATGACGATGACGGTGACGACGACGACGATGATGATGACATTGATGATGATGATGATGATGATGATGATGATGATGATGATGATGATGATGATGATGATGATGATGATACTGTCCTGTAGTCCTCCTACTCCTCCTCCTCCTCCTCCTCCTACTACTACTACTACTACTACTACTATCCTCCTTAGCCCTCTTTCTCTTCCTCCTCATTGTGAGTATTATCATTATTATTGTTGCTGTTGTTTTATTATCATCATTGTTATCAAAACAAACGCAGCATTGTTCCAGGCTTCCTTCTTGTTTATTTTTGTCCTCAAAAGTTTCTTCACCTGTCCATGTTATTGTTAATCTGTGGTCTCTATCATCTGTTACTATGTTAAAGTTGTTTGTTGTTTCTCTGTCTGTTCCTACGTACATGTCTTTTCTTCTCCTCTGTTTCCATGGGGTTCCCCGGCTCTGTCTGAGCAGTGTTTCATTTCCTCTGTTCCCCATGTTGTTTCTCCTTGATCCTACTTTTCTTTCTTTTTTCACCCCCTCCCACCCTCTCTCTCTCTCTCTCTCTCTCTCTCTCTCTCTCTCTCTCTCTCTCTCTCTCTCTCTCTCTCTCGTTCGTTCGTTCCTCTTTCCTTCTTTCCTTTTTTTTGTTTTGTTTTCATTAATTTTGTTCCCCTTTTCTCTCTCCAAACTACGCCGTCAGTTCTCCACCCTCCTTTCCTTTTGTCTATTGCCGTCCTCGCCATGGGTTAGACTGGCGAGTCAGATTCCTGAAGATCTTCCTTGCAGAACTAGCGGATTGTTTTTCTTGTCGTGCCTCCACGCTCACCTCGTCGCCCCCACCCCTCTCTCCCGCCCCCCCCTCTACCTCCTCCGCACGCTCTCTACGGCCTCTCCTGTTCCTTTCTCTCATTTACTCCAACGTCACCACCACCACCCCACCCCACCCCCATCCTCCATCATCCTGCTCTCCTGTGTGCAATTGGAACAAGCCCAGTTTTTCTTTTCTGATCGTGGTGAATGGTTATCTTTTTTTCCAGAGAAGGTTTGTCGGGATTGGTTCGCCGATGGGCATTAATGTTTTAGATTCCTTTTTGGCAAGGTTCGTTGTCGATTCTGTGTGTGTGTGCGCGCGCAACATTTGTTAAATATTTTGTTTTCTTTCTTTTCTTTCCCGAGAGGGAGACGAAGGGAGAAAAGTGTGGTACGAAGAGGGAGAAGGGTGGCAGGGGGTGAGGGTGGTGGAGGGCGGTTCGTTAATGTTTTATTTTTTGTTTGAAGTTCGTTAATTGTTCTGTAATCTATTGTTATATAGTTTCGTTCATGTTTCATAATCGTGTCATGGTGAGTTTGTTTCTGATTTGCATTCATTTCTTTTTTAGTTTCCTTTTTTGATGGAATTTATTAATTTCTTTTTTTTTTGTTACTTTTTTGAGGTCGTTGATGCTTATGATTCCCTTTCTTGGTAACATTTTGTTAATATCTTATAATGTCTGTGAAGTTTGTTATTGTTTTATATTTCTTTTTGAGGGGTTCATCGGTATTCAATAATATGTTATCAGCAAGAATTCGTGAATGTTTGATATTCCTTTACATAGTTAAATAAGGAATATTTCTATAATATTTTGACGTCTACACTTCATGCCGAAGTTTCTTTATGTTGATTTTTCTTGTGAGGTTTGATGTTTTATATTCCTTTGCTTAACAGAGGTTCAGTAATGTAATTGTTCCTTCATGTTCACTTATGTCCTATTTTCGCTTTTTTTGAGGTCAATCAATATTTTGTTTGGTGATTTTTTTTTTTTATAAGTTTTATATTCCATTTTAATCTGGTTTCATTAATACCATATTTTGCTTTTCATTGATGAGATGCATTACTGTTACGACCTGTTGCATTGGCGAGGTTCGTTGATGCTTATATTCCTATTTTGGTGAGACTTTCATATTTCACATTCCCTTTCTGTGAGGTTTGGTGACGTTTTTTTTCAAAATACATTGATGTTTAATATTCATTTTCATATGGTTCATTATTGTTTTTATATTTTTGGTAGTGCGAGGTTTCGTTTTTTTATTTTCGGGTGAAGGTTGTTCACGCTTATTTTGTTCGTGTTGAAGGTAGTTAATGTTTTAGATTCCGTTAGTATGAATCCTATGTGTTTTGCAATGCTCTTGAAGAAGTTTGTATATGTTTCCTATCCCTTTTGACGTAATTTCTGGATGTTTCAGATTTCTCTTGTTTTATGAGGTTCATTTATGTTTCCACCCACTGGGCCCACCCACTGCCAGTGCCCAAGACCGATGGGAATACTTCAGAGATGCTGTCTACAACGCCACCATGTCCACCTTTGGCATAAAGATCAGCAAGTCAGCTGATTGGTTCGAAGCCCATTTAGAAGAAATGACACCAGTCATCGAGGCCAAGAGAATCGCCCTGACAGCATACAAAACCAGTCTCAGTGAGCAGAACCTCCAGGTTCTCCGTGCTGCTCGCAGCAAAGTCCAGCAGTGTGCCAAGCAATGCGCCAACGATTATTGGCTTCAGCTCTGCTCCCAGATCCAGATCGCAGGTGACACAGGCAACATTAAGGCGATGTATGACGGCATCAAGCAGGCACTGGGCCCAACACAGAAGAAAACGGCCCCTTTGAAATGAGCTACAGGGGAGGTGATTCAGGACAGAGAACAACAGATGGAGCGCTGGGTAGAACACTACACTGAGTTATTTGCAAGGGAAAATGTAGTCACAGAAGATGCCCTGAATGCCATAGAGTGCCTACCAGAACTGGAAGAGCTTGACAGAGAACCAACCATAGACGAACTAAACGAAGCCCTGCACTGTCTGCCTCTGGCAAGGCACCAGGGAAAGACGGTATTCCCGCTGAAGTACTGAAGTGCTGTAAAGAGACACTTATCACCGAGTTGCATGAAATCCTCTGCCTCTGCTGGAGTGAAGGAGAAGTACCACAAGACATGAGGGATGCTAATGTCGTCAAACTGTACAAAAACAAAGGTGACAGAAGCGATTGCAATAATTATCGTGGCATATCTCTCTCCTTAGTATCGTTGGGAAAGTCTTTGCACGAGTAGTACTGAAGAGGCTCCAGGTACGTGCAGAGCAAGTTTATCCTGAATCGCAGAGCGGTTTCTGTGCCAACAGATCCACTATAGATATGATCTTCTACCTTAAACAACTTCAGGAGAAATGTAGGGAGCAAAGACAGCCACTCTTCATTACGTTCATAGGTCTCACAAAGGCTTTCGATCTGGTCAGCAGGAATGGCCTCTTCAAGATCCTCCCGAAGATTGGATGTCCACCCAAACTTCTCAGCATAATCAGATCCTTCCACGAAGACATGAAAGGCACTGTCGTCTTTGACGGCTCAACATCAGCTGCCTTCAACATACGAAGCGGAGTGAAACAGGGTTGCGTCCTGGCTCCCACCCTGTTTTTAATTTCCTTTGCTGTGATGCTGAAACACGCATTTGGTCCTGCAGCTGAAGGTATCTACCCCCGAACCAGGACAGACGGAAAGCTCTTCAACCTCTCCAGGTTAAGAGCCAAGACTAAAGTCAGGCTGAGGTGCCTGCGTGACTTCCTCTTTGCAGACGACGCAGCAGTAAACCGCCCACTCAGCCGAGGACCTACAGCAGCTCATGACTTGCTTCAGCGATGCTTGCCAAGACTTCGGGCTTACCATAAGCTTGAAGAAAACACAGGTCATGGGACAGGATGTTGACTCTCTCCCAGTCATCAGCATCAATGACCATGAACTGGATGTCGTCCATGACTTGTTTATCTGGGCTCAAATATCTCAGACACTCTCTCACTTGACGCGGAGCTCAACAGGCGCATCGGCAAGGCAGCTACCACCATGACCAGACTGACAAAGAAAGCATGGAACAACAGCAAGCTGACCGAGCACACAAAAGATCCAGATCTACAGAGCCTGTGTCGTGAGTACCCTCCTGTATGGCAGCGAGTCTTGGACTTTGCGTGCCCGACAAGAGCGAAAGCTCAATGCTTTCCATATGCGTAGCCTCCGACGCATTCTGAACATCACCTGGCAGGACAAGGTCCCAAACAACACTGTTTGGAAAGAGCCGGATGCACCAGCATGTGCACGCGCTGCTGAAACAGAGACGTATGCGCTGGCTCGGCCATGTCGTGCGCATGGATGACGGACGGATCCCTAAAGACCTCCTCTATGGAGAACTTGTGCAGGGGAAAAACGTCCCACAGGCAGACCACAGCTGCGATTCAAAGACGTGTGCAAGAGGGACCTAAAGCCTTGAACATTGACCAGAACAACTGGGAAGCAACAGCCCTCGAACGGTCAGCCTGGAGACAGACTGTACAGAAAGGTCTCTCCAAGTTCGAAGAGAGACACTCGCTCAGCAGCACGAGGACAAGAGAATGAGAAGAAAGGCTGCAGCCCAGGTAGACAGACCAGCGTCAGACTTCACCTGTGCCCTCCTCTGCCACAGGAACTGTCATTCCCGCGCGTCGGACTGGCCAGCCACACCCGTCACTGTACCAGAATAGACACCTAGAGCGCAACTCCATAGTCTCCCGAGACTGAAAAATGCCTACCAATTTATGTTTCATATTGCTCTTGGTAAAGTTTGCATGTGTTTCGTATTCCTTTTTTCCTGTGGTTCGTTTATGTTTCAAATTTATCTGGGTAAAATTGTGTATGTTTTTGTATTCCTCTTGATCAGATTCATTCATGTTACAGAGTCCCATTAGTAAAATTCATATATATGTATATCACATTCCTTTTTCTGAGGTTCATGTATGTTTCAAATTTATCTTGTAATGTTGTGTATGTATTGTAGTCCTCTTGATGAGGGTTAAAAAAAATTGCTCCTCCCGTCATTGCCCGGACCATAAAGACCACTACAGTTTACCGGATGACTGGATTGAAGTGGACACTCTGGACACAACTGGAGGATCTGGACTTTTCTGACGATTTTGGCAGTCCTCTTACATGGCTACAACCAAATGCAGAACAAGAACAAGACCACACATCTGGCGATATCATGAGATAGGGACGAGTGAAAGGAAACAGAACTCGTGAAGATAAACCCCTGAAAACACTTCGGTTACAGTTGGTAGAGAGCAAGCAAAGCAGTTAAGGAGAATTAGTCCTTGGCAAACCTGGAACGTGTGGCTCATAGATAGTTGAGCAGAGAAAAATGGAGGAGGGCAGAGGATATTTGAGAGGAGGTGAGGCATGAACCAACACATCACTGAAGGATAGCAAAGGCACGTGCGGTCTTTGTCATGCTGAAAACGTCTGGCCCTCCAGGGAAATTAGCACCCCCCCCCCCCCCCCCAAAAAAAAAAAAAAAAAAAAAAAAAAAAAAATTGCACATCTTCAGCAGCCTTGATGGACGGCTCTGAGGCATAAACGATCTTTTTGACGCAGCAGAAGATACAGACATTTTGTAAATACAAGACTGAAATGCATTTCAACTCCCAAAGGCCAGAGTCAGGAATGACGGGTTGCAGTAAAGGCTGAGACAGGACCTTGTCACCACACAGACTACCAGGAGGAAGCGAGGGGTGGGGGTGGGGGTGGGGAGGATACACCTTTGAGAAGCCAGTATCCACCACTATCCGTGGAACCCACGGAGAGATGCACCATGAGTCACATGTTTGGCTTTTTTTTTGTTGATTGTTTATGTCTGTTTTTTTTTTTTTTTTTTTTTTTTGCATTTGACTTTTCCTTTCTTGTCATTCATGTGGTCACTTTTTCACTTTTTGTTTGTTCAGATCCATTTGTTTTTTGTGTGGCTTTCCTTCTTGTTGTTAATGTACACAGTTTTCTGTGTTTGACTATTTCGTTGTTCATGATTTGTTTCTGCATTGTCTCCTCTTTTGCTATTGGTCACTCTTTTGCGTTTAGCTTTCCATGTTGTCCACGCGCCCTACTTTTTTTCTTTACTTTTTTTTTCTTTTCCTTTAACAAAATATATGACGAAGGCTCACATGTTCTTCGTGTAAACACTTTTCCTGCTTTCGATCTTACTTACTTTCTTTTTTTCAATATAGAGTAAATATTATGAAGACACTGTGTTTTCCCCATTTTCTACCTGTTTTTCCTACTAGTTATCAATCTGTCAATGCCTTTCCTCATTTTCTTCCCGTCACTCTACTGAGTTATCATTCCATCTATGTCCAAGATCATTAAAGCTTTACAAGATATTCAGGATCACCTATCTGATTGTGAAACAATCACAGTCAACAGAAACATCCATTATGTGTAATCAAGCCTGTTCTTGACATCAGAAAAGGGACTCGTAACGAGAGAGTTCCAGGCGGACAAGTTGGCAAGAGCAGAAAGTAAAGCAGTGCGCGTTTTCACTTCCTGCTCACGAGACGTTGTCTATAAGAGCATACTGGTGTCTTAAGGCGATGATAGTTGTTTCTTTAGGAAAACAGCTGTGATCCTGGAAAAGAATAGCGAAGAGAGGGAAAACAATCATTAGCCTGAGGATCACAACCATTTTCCTAAGATCACAACTGTTTCGATGGTGATGTTTTCCTGATGGAAACACTGATGATCGCTCTTCACCATGACGAACGCAAACAGGGTCAGCCAGACAGGGAAAATAGTTGTGATCCCGAGGACCATAACCGTTTTCTTACTTTGCTGTTTTCGTTTAGGAAAATAACTGTTATACTCCTGAGCATGGGGAGTAAAGTAGTGATCCTCGGGAATAACACTAACAACAGCCGTTTTCCTTGGGGAAACAGGGGAAAACACTAGTGATTCTGGGAGAAAACAGCTATAATCCTATGAAAGACAGTCCAAATCCTCAGGGATAACAGAGTAACCCCATTTTGCTGAAAGATAATAACAATTTCCCCTGGAAAAACCAGCTATTAACAGCTTATGAAGCCAGCAAGCTCCATAGTTGTTTAGGCTCTAAATACAATACAGGCTCAAGCTGAAATTCTAGCACTGATCCGCGGGGTGAGGGCATTTCAGTTCAAGTATAGTCACCGGCACCTGAAATGCTCCCTACTTGACACGGGAAATTGTGCTGTCATACTGACACCCGGAGCGAACAACCATGCCGACACCCGGAGCGGAGTGACGTGAGGGTCAAAAGGTGATGTGTTCGACCTTGCACTGACGGTGTGCCCTCAGTCCTGGCTGTCAGACCACATGACGTGCTAAACAACACAGCCCACACCTCTGCAATTACTGGGATGACAGCAGGCCAGTCAATCACATGTTTTGATATACTTATCATATGGCACCAGAGAGAGAGAGAGAGAGAGAGAGAGAGAGAGAGAGAGAGAGAGAGAGAGAGAGAGATCGTTTTTCGTTGCATTTTATCCATTACTTGTTTTTTACATGATTCATTTATTTATGTGATCCCCCCCCCCCCCCCCGCCTCTCTCTCTCTCTCTTTCGCCTTCTCTATCTGTCTCTCTCTCTCACACACACACACACACACACACACACACACACACACACACACACACACACACACACACCTCTGTCTGTCTATCTATGTATCTGAATTCAAATGTGTAATGACCATTAGCTTGCCGCCCCCCCGGGAACTGTCAAAAATTGTACTCTTAGCTCCCTCTCTTCTTTAACAAGCGGTTTTGATAGTTTACTAGTCCATAAGGGAAAATGCAATACACACGCTCTCTCTCTCTCTCTCTCTCTCTCTCTCTCTCTCTCTGTGCTCTTCTTTATATTGCCCTATCTGCTTCCGCATTCCCCCTCAAAAAAAAAAAAAAAAAAAAAAAAAAAAAAAAAGAAAAAAGAAAAACCCTTAGAATTCTAAAAGCATGACCTTCTTCAACCTGCAAATCCGTCTGTTGCCAGAGCATTTCATGCTTCGTTTCAACCCTCTGTGAGCATCATCTTCGTTTTTGTAGGTGAAGTTATCATTTGAATGGATGCATGGATGCAGTTCTCCACATTCTTTTAGGGTGTTTGGACTTGCATGATGTTAGACACCAAACATTTTACAGCAGATTCCATGAAAACCTTGTTCAGAGATGTTCCGCCTGACGCGATCTTTGAGTTCTTGAAAAAGATTAACATTTTTCATCGAATCTGAGATTTTACAGCGGAAAGATTTTTAACCAAATTTCGGATGGGTTTTTAGAAGAGTATTTAAAAGAATTGTGTGAATAAATGACTTGTGAGTTGATTTTAACGTGGTGACAGCCCTGATATGGCCCTTTGCGGTCGGCTGGGCTATAAGCAAGATTACCTTACCTTACCTAGTTCCCCAAATGCCATACATGGAACATTTTTTATCATATATAATCCATTATAGCATGGCTTATCGTTCAGGCTGTTAGTACAACAAAATGCAGACTTAAGCACTCATTAACGTAAACTTACCACGCGGTATTTAAACATTATTTGTCTGCTCATGGCGGAGCTGTGCCTATATACTTTTACTTTGGTCAGAGGAAAGAACAGGCGATCCGTTGTCGCCGTCGCCTTGGAGTTAGTGATCTAAAATGTTCAATCGACACTTGAGGATGATCCATTTTGTGCCTGTAGTCATGAAAGAGAAACATGCACACTCTTTTTATTATCATGTTCCCTCTTTAATTTGGTCTGTGTAACATAGTTCAAGTCTTATTCCAAATACTATTCAAGTTCCAGTTCTTTAGAAAGGAAATCCCGAATGCGAAAATGTTAATGTTTGAGACCATAACACAAACTAATTTCTGATTGAATCGATGTCTGCATATAGCATTTTTTGTGTGCTTTAGTGTGCGCAGAAATGCCTCCCACAGATGTTTATGAACGGCTGATTTAGAAATAAAAAAAGTTTGCTTTTTAAATCTACAATTAAATTGTAATGGGGAAAACTAGTCCTTTGTCTGTCATCTTTCCTCCCCTCTTGTGTGTGTGTGTGTGTGTGTGTGTGTGTGTGTGTGTGCGCGCGCGCGCGGGGTGTGTGTGTGTGTGTGTGTTGTAATCTATTCCTTTATATTAAAGATAGAATTTTCTGTTGCTTACGTTTCTCTGTGTTACGTTCGTATGTCACATGACAGGTGTTCTGATGTCTGTGCTCTTTTGCATGCCTTTTTCAGTTTTTAAAAAATGCCTTTTAGGAAAGTTGTTTTAATGCTTTCTCAAATTTAAAAGTGTGTCAAAAGGATTTTCTCTGCACCTCGTCCTTCGTGCCAATCCCTTTTCCCCCCCTCCTCATCTTTTCCTTCCTCCTATTCCTTTCGTCACTAAACGTTAGGTGATGGTGAAATAGACCGGCCATCAATCATAGCCCATATCATCACGTGACATCGAGTACCTTGTTGAGACTGACAAGGGCTACCGTTTCCTTAGAGAACGGCTCGTTTTGGATCACCTGGAGTGTTGTCAATAACGATTAGGCGGATTTCACAATGGCCGTTGAAAGAGTGCAGGGCAGAGACAGGGGTTGTCAGGAGAGGGATGAGGAGGAGGGAAGGAACGGGAGGGCGGGGTCCGAGAGTGGGGAGGGGATGGAGTAAGAGGGTGTGAAAAATGGTTAGACCACTCATATACCCAGATCAAGAACTAATAAAGATTCGGACACACAGACATCTGATGTAAACGTATATGTAATGACATCTTTTGTAGATCTGTGAACAGAGCAAACTGGTTAAGGCCTGTACACACAGATACTGATGAAGGTGTAATTCACAAAGAACTACTTAAGGTTTGTACACACATAGCTGATTAACATGAATACATACAGACAGCTTACTACGTCTGTACATACATATATATATATATATATATATATATATATATA
>JADBJO010004975.1:42500-45000 GCA_016801955.1 Conus betulinus
CATACACAATGAATGGAAAAACATGCACACAGGAGAGAACAACAAGCAGTCTAGACAGAACAACATGGACTCTGGATAGAACAGCACGCGACTTGGATAGAACAATCTGTTCACAGGACAGAACAACATGACCACAGGACAGGACAATTTGCCCAAAGACAGGACGACCTGCCCAGAGGATAGCACAGCCTGCAGACGAGATAGGACAACATGCGCTCGGAATACACCCATTGCCCTCAACAGCACCAAACAGATGATTTTGATACAGTACAATGGCCAGCGTGCCAACCAAAACTGATTAAGATTTTTTTTTTTTTATTAACGATTTGTTAGTCTGGGTGTTTGGTTCAGCTTTGCATTTGAAAGAACAGAAAATGTCAATTGAACGAGATAATCTGATTTATTTCTTCCCACTTCTCTCTTCAACCCGCCCCCCCCCCCCCCCCCCCCCTCCGTCCCCCCGCTCTCTTTTTCCACCTCCCCCCGTCCATTTTCATAAACTCATTTGTGATTCGGCAATATTGCAATCATCACATTAAAGCCGAAATAAAGGATAACTAGAGCATTGCTCAGTTTCCTTCATTCCTGATTTTAACAGACTGCCGCATTCCCTAAAGCAAAATCATAGAGGGATGATCTCAAAACAAAACCGAACAAAGCCTTGTCTTAAAAACATGACCGAAGTCTTTCTGAGTCCCTGCCTTTGATCTTTTTTGACATGATGAGAATGCCAAAGAAAAGGTTTCCGGCAACCCCGACAGTAATGGGGGAAAACCAATTCTGCTGCAGAAAAAAAAAAAAAAAATAGGCGGGATGGAGGGGGGGGGGGGGGGGGGGGGGGGGTCAGCAAAGAAGAGACTGTGCGTGTCATTTGCAAAGGAGGGGAGAGGGGAAGGAGGTTGCAAATGGGAGTGAGGGGGTGGGAGGAGAGGGGTGGAGAACGAGCGTGGTCAGCGGTGGAGGTCAACATTTGATGGACAACGTGTTTCTCTATGCTAGTCAGAGTGTGAGAGAAGAACATGGCTAATGTTCAGTTCTCGCTGAACTCAGAAGAATTAAAATAATGCAGGAACAAAGAATGTATAAACAAAGAAATAAAATTACGAAGAAGAAAAAATGATTGTAGCTACATTTTTGAAAATGAAGACAATAAATACAGCAGGTGTTGAACAACAACCACGGATATAAACAAACGCATTACCGTCAACACTATGAGGCTTTAGATGCTAACAATATCATAACACATTTTGAAAATGCATTTAGGAATATGCACGTACATATATATATATATATATATATATATATATATATATATATATATATATATATATATATATATATATATATATATATGTTTCCAAATACCGTTATCTGACCAGGAGTTATATGTTAGTGAGCTTTCTCCCAACTGGAGATGGTCTCCCTCTTTGGAGACTATAAGCTTGCTGAAGGTTCATTTTGAGAAGCATTTATTTATTCCCCATTCACCCACTCAAGCACATACTGTCAGTTAGGCAGAATTATCTACCACTGCAGATATGAAGGCTTACCACCACCCTATTTCTACAATCTGAGACATAAGAGCAAGCTTTGTTTATAATTCAATATTTCTTGCAGTCATTGCAACACCTAGCTGCTCTGTAAGTTGCTGGAACGGTGCTCGGTACTTATCCTTGGAATTTATTGTTTCATTGTATTATATATATATATATATATATATATATATATATATATATATATATATATATATATATATATATGTATATCCCCTATATTTTATACTGTAAAATAATGGTTTTAGTTTTCATCAACTTTTTTCCTCTCCACTCTTTCATTTTGTTTTATTCTACTACCTTTCGCTGGCTGCTTTGAGGGTGCTGTTGCATTCTTTTTCGAACCCTTGGCGCTCAGAACACCACAAAATTATTGACCGTGGTGTGTCTCTATTTGACGCCAAGAGCACAGACACAATCAGCCGTGTCTCCCTGATGAGTCCGATCCAGCGGACGAAAGGCCTCGGAGCAGGCGATACATACAGATCTGCCTTCGAGAGGGATTGCGATAGTTTCCTCATGCAGCTAGTGAAAAGTTTTCATAGTTATGATATACATTTTTCCCATTTCCTTCATCTTCAATTTGTTTTTTCTCCATTTCAAATCTTTGCCAAATCATTACTATAATGATGGAAGAATTGTTAACCTGCACTTGTTTTCCCCCACTACGTAATTGTTCAGCATTATATATATATATATATATATATATATATATATATATATATATATATATATATATATGTGTGTGTGTGTGTGTGTGTGTGTGTGTGTGTGTGTGTGTGTGTGTGTGTACAATCATCGCTATATACATTACAGTGCATTCAGTGTCCAGTCATTCCCTTGATAGAACAATACGTACAGGGGAAACAATATTTCTCTGACAGAACAAAATGCACACAACATGCACACAAGACACAGTCATGCAATGGGCAGGATAAAATGTAACG
>JADBJO010004975.1:50000-52500 GCA_016801955.1 Conus betulinus
ATATGGAAGTCTCCTTGCTTCTCTAATAATGAAACAAATTCCCGAGTGGAAAAAGAAGACATTGTCTTGGGTCTAGCGGTTAATAATTGAATCAGTTCTTACGTTACCAAATATAGTGGAAATAGGCGTAGCTCGAGGATATATATGCTCCTATGCCATTTATGTAGCACAAGGATTTGGGAGTAAAACGTCAAGCAGAAAGCAAAAAAAGAAATTGAGGGGGTGAGGTGGGGAGGGTGGGCGGGGATGGTGGACGCTGAGGGCGGGTGTGGGGGCATTTAGTCTGCTTTTGCACAACCAAAGTACACACAAACAATATGTCCTTGAGGCTTAGCTTTGCTATTTATTTGTTTTAGTGAGGTCTCATCCCTTGAAGCAGCCTGAATTTGTTATAGGGAAGTATGTGAAGATGGAGGCTTAACTGAATCACAGGACTCAAGCCTACATTTCGAAATGGAAATCTGTAGCATCATCTTAATCATCCTCATTCTCATCGATCAGCATAAAAAATGTCTCAAATTCTGTGGCCCTTCATGCCCTGCGCTCATGTTGACGTCAATGTCCTCTTCACGTCTGTGGCCTTGGTCTGGTTCCGTCGGGGTCGCCGGTATCGGCGAGTCCATGGGGGCTGTCGTTGGATGGAGGTGGCGCAGAGGTTGGGACAGCAAAAAAAAGGCCTCTGATTCTGTCACAAGGGCCACAGCCACTGAGAGCCTTTGCGCCATGTGACGTCAGACTGTAGTGACATGGGCTGTGTGTTCTCATCAAATCAGTACCCGTAGTCCACAGCTTGCGTGGCACCAAATGAGGATCTTAGAGTTTCCAGTCTTTCGGATGTGTTGTTTCACTATTCCTCCAAAACTTCCAGGAAATGCTTGGATGTGTTCTTTGAAGGGCTAGGAAGACGCAAGTTCATGGTCGTAGTTCATGTGAAAACAAATCAATAAACAACAATTAACAGCATAAAGATAATACATGAATTATGTAAGGATGTACGCTCGTATGTATGCATTCACTGCAGGCAGAGAAACACACACTTTATCAGCACACAGTAGCAACGAGTACGGCCCTTTCCTAGTAAGCTCTGAGAGGCAAAAAAATGCATTAAAAGGAAAGGGGTACCGTTAGGGGGTTGAGTGTAGGTATATGTGGGTGGGTGCGTGGTTTGGGGTTTGTAGAGAGGTTGGGGTCAACCAGAACGAGACGTCAACACTTTAACAGATAAACGGATGAGCAAAAGAGAAAACAAAGACAGGGATACACGATAGGGCGTAGTAGGAGGAGGAGGAGAGGATAGGGGAGGGTTATGGTTCAAGGATGCAGGGAAAAAAGTGGGAAACTTGTTACTCCCAAGGGTTAAGCAAACTGTATCAGGCTCCCTACATTGTGCTTTTTGTTCTGTTTCCTTCTTTTTCCTTCCTCATTTTATTTTGATGAGTTTTGAAAGGCACGCTGGAGTTCTTTTTTTTTTTTTTTATCAGAACAGCTTTGCACATACAGCCATTGGAACATGGGATATTATCCTCTGATCTCACTCATCACTAACTGACTGACAGGACACAACATAGCAATGAGGTTCACTTCTTACAACTAACATACAGAACCCATATCCCATAACGCTAAGGGAACTCCTCACAACCAGAGTACAGAAACACAAAAATGTAATATTGAGGTAATTCCTAATAGCTAATACACACTGAACACAAACAACATAACCCTGAGGTACTCTTTACAGTTAACACACAGAACACAAACAACAGAACACCGGGGTATTTCCTAACACACAGAACACACAGAAAACAATATTGATGTACTTTCTTACGACCAACGCACAGAACAGAGGCAACATAACACTGGGATAACTCCTTACGACCAACACACACTTTTACACAACACAAGCGAACATCTAATACACAGAACACACACAAAAACATAACGCTGAGGTACTTCCTGAAGACTAACACCCTGAACACAAACCACATAACACTAAGACGTTTCTTTCAATTCAGCACCAAAAAACACAGTCTACAAAACACTGACTTTCTTCGTTCAAACTAACATTCAGAACACAAACAACATAAAACTGAGGTAACTCACAACTCACGCTCAGAATACAAACAATGTAAGAATGGGGCAACTCCTTACAGCTATCAATAAGAACACAAACCACCTAACATTGAGATGACTTCTTAAAACTCATAGTGAATGAAAAACACTGAGGTACATTTTATAGCTAATACAAGGAACGCAAAACACAACAAATCACTCAGGTAAATCCTTGAAACCAACAATCAGAACAAACCATACAAGATCAAGGCAAATCCTTTCTGATACAGATGACGCATCATGCAATGAACCATACTGGTCTCTCTACCTGTATCACAGGAGTCAATCAGAGATAAAGAGAAAAATACAAATCGCGTGAACAGCAAATCAAGTGTATACAAATCAGGTCTACTTGGGTCACGTCTCGTTCAGACAGGTCTAGTTAAGACAAGTC
>JADBJO010004975.1:57500-75000 GCA_016801955.1 Conus betulinus
ATTTCATTTTCCACCTTTTTGAGGTTTATCAATATTTTGCACTCCCTTCGTTTTCTGAATTTTCATATCACTTTATATTCTTTTTTCATTAAATTGGATATTTTGTTATCTATGTTGCCTTTCATTGATAAGATTTGTTCCAGTTTCATAATCTGTTTCCTTGGTGAGGTTCTTTAATGATTATACCCCCCCCCCCCCCCCCACACTTTTTTTTTTTTTTAGTAAGGTTTTCTAATACTTCATATCCCTCTTTTGTAAGATTCAGTGATAGCATTTCAAAGTTCGTTGATGTGTACGAGTGCTTTCATAAGGTTTATTAGCATTTTTTTTTTCTTATTGTGAGGCTCGTTTTTCATTTTTTTTAGGGGGTGAAGGTTGTTGATGCTTATATTATTCGGGTTGAGGTTTGTTCATATTCAGGATTCCTCATGGGAAGATTAATGGATATTTTGTATTCCTCTTGAAGGGGATTGTATATGTTTTCCCTTCCTTGGGACAATATTTTGTTAATGCTTCAGATTTCTCTTAGCAAGGGTATTTATGTTTATATTCCGTATGATAGGGTTTGTCTGTTTTAGATTCCTCTTGCAAAAGATTACATACGTTTCATATTCCTGCTGCTGAGATTCATTTAGATTTCAGATGTATCTCCATAAGGTTTATGTATGTGTTATATTCCTCTTGATAAAGGTCAATGATGCTTACAAACAAGACCACGCGTCTTGCAATCATAGGATAAGGAACAGTGCCTAGAATCAGCAAGAGAAAAACAGAACCCATGAAGATCAGCAGCACCGCCAACTCTCCAGTTGCAGGTGGAAGAAAGCGAGTCAAAGAGATCGAGTCCTTTGCATACCTGGGCAGTGCAGTTGACAGACGTTCGAGCAAAGAAGAGTGGAAGAGGGCAAAGGGGTTTTTGAGAGGATGGGGTGAGGTTAGACGTGGAGCATCAACCCATACATCACTGGAAGGTTAAAAAAAAGGCACGTGCGGCCCTTGTCATGAATAAAAAACGTCTGGCCCTCCAGGGAAATAAGCACAACCACAAAAATAATGCACATCTTCAATTCGAACGTCATGGCAGTCTTAATGTACGACTCTGAGACATGGAGGGGAAACACAATGAAGCAGCAGAAGAAAAGGACATTCATTGATACATGTTTTAGGTGCATTTTAACATCCAGTGACCAGAGTCAGCAATGAAGGGTTGTGGTGGTAAAGGCCAAGGCAGGCGCCGGTGACCTGACAGACTCACTGGAGGAAGAGGGGCTGGCTACGACACGCCTGTCAGAAACCAGTATCCACCACCATTCGTGGAACCCACAGGGAGAAGGAAAACCCCCCAAAACAGCCAGAGTAGGAACACTGAGGCAGAGTTTCAGGAAGAAGGGAACCAACTAGCCAAAAGGGAAAGGACAGTTCAGAGTCCACCTAACTGGAGGGTTAGATGTGTGATGTAGTGTGTGAACGTTTGGTGTGCTTTGACACGTTCATCTGGTGTACCGATGTTTACACTTTGCCATCTATCTATCTATCTATCTCTATCTATCTATCTATCTATCTATCTATCTATCTATCTATCTATCTATCTATCTGTCTGTCTGTCTGTCTGTCTGTCTGTCTGTCTGTCTATCTATATGCACACACACACACGCACCCCCACACACACACACACACACGCACACACACACACACACACACACACACACACATATATATATATAATGCTGAACAATAATGTAATGCTGAACAATATAAAAAATATATATGATATATAATGCATTGTGATATGAGGCCTTCATTGATATTGTGTTTTGTGACATATGCCTGGAGAGTCTACATACGTCTGGTGCGTGATGACATGTGGGCATAATGTATCATGACACACATGTCTGAGTTTAGTTGTTATTGTTCATGTCCATGAGATTTTGTGTTTGACTTTTTTTTTGTCGTTCAGATGATTACTTTTTCACTTTTGTGTTTGCTTATGTCCACTTCTTCTGTGTTTGGCTTTTCCTTTTTGTTGTTCATTTACAACATTTTCTGCGTTTTACTTTTTGTGGTTAATGTCTTCTTTTGTTCTGAATTGGCATTTTTTCTTATTGTTTATCTTTTTTTCTAATCATGCCTTCAGATATGAAGTGGAGTTGAATGACGGGAAGTGGTGGAGGAGGGAGTGGAAGAAAAAGCAGCAGGAGAAGCGGGTAGTGGAAGGAAACATGGTAAAACGTGGACAAAGAAGAGACTGCCATTATGTTACATTGTCATCTCCAAAAGCTACTGACTACTAGTTTAGCATATTCTCTCACGAAAGCAATACTTTCTGCTGAAGAACCATAGGATAATTACTTTTGTATAATTCTTCATTCTTGCGTTCACAGCATTACTGTATTTGCTATCTGTCCTGATATTGCAAGGTTGCACATTATGAACGGGATGATGATGACATGTGAAAAACGTAACCGTGACTGATACGCACGCCTGCTGAACCGTTCTGGTGAACACAAAGATGGATCAGGCCCAAAATCAAGGTCATGAGAAGAGTGTTCACCCAGACATTGCCTAATGCAGTTATTACCTTGTAAATGATATGTCGTTTCTTTGTGCTCACAGCTCAATGTTCTATACTCCGACTGTCTGAATATCATGACTAGCTTTTTTCTGCTGCGTCCACACAATTAGTTTTGCTTAGGGTAGAATTACTATGGCGGCTCAGCTGATCAACCCCGGCCTCTTCGAGACAATCACCTCACTGGGAACAATCTCAATTGCAAAGAGACACAATGGCAAGATCTACTTTTTATATCAGTTTATAGCATGGTCACTAAACTATTGATATTCTAAATTCAAAAAGAAGAGGGGTTAGTTATTGCCACAGATAAAGACAAGCAGATTACAGGACAAAACATCATGCATTTCGACCTCTTGGGTCTTCCTCAGGCAAAACCAAGCAACATTTAGGACGTTGAAAACGAAGAACGAGAAACCACTTATCTTCTCATAAGCGGCGCAAAATGGCTGTTGGATGAAAACGAGGCCGTTGGCCAGGATATATTGATATCCTGAAGGTGGATAAGACAAGGCTGTGCTGAGACTAAACTGATAATATTCGAAACAGTAATAAAGCCCGTTATTGTTGTGAAAATGAATATTTTGACGGAGAAAGTTACATTATGACCCCTTAAGGTATTGCAGTCATTGTCGTAATATCGTGGACAAAGTTACTGCCTTGACGATGGAAACAACAAACATTACAATCTTTTGAGGCTTTTAAAGTCATTATTGCTGCTGCTATCCAGACAATGACAGTTTTGACGAACACAAACAACAGCCACAGCATCATCACCGACAACAGAACAGTTACATTGTGAATTTCGCCAGCTGTTAATGTTTACGGTCGTCATGAAACGAATAACATTTTTTTTCAAAGAAGACAACAGTCAAATTAAAAACTGTTACCATCATGTGTGTGTGTGTGTGTGTGTAAACGTCAGCGTGCATGCGTGAGCACGTGCGTAGCTACGTGTGCGTGCGCGCGTGTGTGCGTGTTTATGCGTGCGTGTGTGTATGTGTGTGTGCATGTGTGTATACGTGCATGTGCGTACATGTGTACATGCGTGCGGGCATACATATGTGTGTGTGTGTGTGTGTGTGTGTGTGTGTGTGGCGTGATGTGGTGTGGGTGTGTGCACAAGACATTCTCTCTCCTCTCCCTCCCCGCCCTGTCCGCCTAGCCCTCTGTCTGTCTGTCTCTCTTCCCCTTCTCTCTCTTCCAGCACACACAGAGACACAGAAAACACACACACACACACACACACACACACACACGAACGTAGTCAAGAACGGACGCAGGCGTACACGCACGCACGGAGTACAGAGCCTGAAGTATCTTGTCTAAGCGGCTGAGCCAAGCATGTGGAAGGTGCGGAATGCGAAAAGCACTTGCAA
Source organism: Conus betulinus (assembly GCA_016801955.1). Taxonomy (NCBI): domain Eukaryota; kingdom Metazoa; phylum Mollusca; class Gastropoda; order Neogastropoda; family Conidae; genus Conus; species Conus betulinus. Next base: position 61,449 of record JADBJO010004975.1, read on the forward strand.
TACGTTGTTTACGTACAGACCTTGAGTGAGCTGGAAATCATGATACTGGATTCCTAGACGAATTTACTAGCCCCCCCCCCCCCCCCCCCCCCCCCCCCCCCCCCCCTGGTGCGCGGTTAAAAAAAATGACGCTGTCCTTTGATGTGCACTATCCAAGCGTTCAAGTATCTATGATGAAATGTGTACGTGATGCCGTTAAAAAGGTTTTTTTTTTTTTTAGTGAAGTTGCTGTGTGGATAATGTATAAACTGAATGGCAGACGTCACTGTGGCTGTAGAGCAGCCGGTCGCCATGTTCAGATGTTGAGGTTCAGAGGCCATGCCGCGATCGCCAGTTTCTTGGTCACTTTCACCCTGTCTGTGCCTGTCTGCCTGTCTGTCCGTCCCTCTCTGTCTCTGCCTGTCCTCACTGTCCCCATCTCGTCCTGCCTCCCACTCTCTTTTTTTGGCTCGGTCTGTCTGTCTGTCTGTCTGTCTGTCTCTCTCTGTCTCTCTCTCTCTCTCAGTCTGGTTGCTTCTGACTCCATGTCTGCCTCTCTGTCTCTCGGCCGCCTTCTGCTTATCAGTGTGTGTGTGTGTGTGTGTGTGTGTGTGTGTGTGTGTGTGTGTGTGTGTGTGTGTGTGAGAGAGAGAGAGAGAGAGAGAGAGAGAGAGAGAGAGAGAATGTGTGTGTCTCCCTCACAGTCTGTCTCTGTCCTCCCCTCTCTCTCTCTCTCTCTCTCTCTCTCTCTCTCTCTCTCTCTCTCTCTCTCTCTCTCTCTCTCGCTCTCTCTGTGTCTCTCTCTGCTTAATCCCCTTCCCCCCACGCACACTCGCATTGAAGGATTCTCTCCTTCTCCCCCCCACACACTCTCTGTTTCTCTGTCTGTGTCTGTCTGCCTGTCTGTCTGTCTGTCCGTCTCTCTCTCTCTCTCTCTCTCTCTCTCTCTCTCTCTCTCTCTCCTCTCTCTCTCTCTCTCTCTCTCTCTCTCCTCCGTGCTGCGGTTTGCGTGTGTGTGTGTGTGTGTGTGTGTGTGTGTTGTGTGTGTGTGTGTGTGTGTGTGTGTGCGTGTGTGTGTGCGCGCGCGCGCGCGCGCTCATATGTTTTTGTGTGTGAAGGGGGAGGGTGAAGGAACCCATTCACTTTGTTAAATTGTATAGAGACAGAAATTTACTTAATATACATATTGGGATCATCAACAACAACAACAACAGTAACAACAAAACAGGCACGTGCACACATACAAACACATGAACAGACATAATAAACACATACACATAAACGTATACACGCATTCGTAAACAAATATATGACACAAATGCATATACACAGAGAGATGTAGAGAAACGAAAATCTCTCTCTCTCTTTCTCACACACACACACACAAACACACACATATATACGCCCGTGCGCGCGCGCGCGCGCACACACACACACACACTCACACACACACACACATTCAGAGAGAGAGAAAAAGAGCTTGCTCAAGACAGAGTAGGAACTGCCAAGAGAGACATTGAGTTTGTGTACGAAGCGCACGTAAAGTAAGTGTTAGTGGGTGATTGTGGTGTCACATGTTTTTTTTTCGCCGTCCAATGAGTGCTTGCCCCCCCCCCCCCCCCCCCCGCTCCCTCCTAAAGTGTCCTTCAGTTCAACGTTCAGTCCACGCTGCGATGCACGGAAGCCAGGACAGGGCTAATGGGTGAGTGTAGTTTCCGCGGTAGGTGTTGCGAAATTACCCGTTCATTGTTCATGCCATTTTCATGTTTTTGGCTAAGATCCCCACTTCACAAACCATTTAGGTAACTTTTCTTTGAAGAAGAGCATCTTTCCGTCAAGTTAAAGAATGAAATAGTTAAAAATTCTAATGACTTAAACGTGTGTGTGTGTATGTGTGTTTCGCATTTCATACACCCTTCCTCCTCCTTCCAACACAAGCGTTTCTTGATGACAAGCATTCAAGCATAGTTATTGAAATGCCACTGAATGTGCCCTTGTGTACAAATATGTTCAGGGTTTTGAATGTTTTTGTAGGGGGGGGGGGGGGGGGGGGGGGGGGGAGGGGACACGCTTGTGCAGAGCGGGGGGCAGAAAGGAAATCACACTCTGATCAGTTCGGCTATGATCTTTAACGGAAAAGAAGTATGACGTAAAGAAATCCTATTTGAAGGCGAGGGAGTATGGAAAGTAGGGGGCCATTAAACCTGTAACTTTGCCAGAAAAGGGTAGGAAGAGGGTGTATCACGATCAGTATGACCTAGTCGACGTTCGGAAATCAAGATCAGAAATTGACGGTAAGCGTGCTTGCACATTCAAGCTCCTCATCTCATTTGAAACTGGCTGGATTTAAGCTCGTCCCCAACCTCTTCCCTCTCCCACCCCCTACCCCCTTACCACATTTCGGCGAGAAATTTGAAATCGTAATAATGAAGCTGAGAATTTTTGGGGGGTGGTGGTGGTGAATTTAGAATTGACCTATCTTGTTATGGAATTGCAGATCGTTAATTTCTTTTGTGCAGTTTATATATAAACTTTTGTTTTGTGCTTTTACTGTCTGAATTCTCGTGTAAACCAGGGGAGGGGTAAGAAGGGATATCCTCTGCCCTCGGTCCACTCTTGCTTTTTCACCATACCCCGCTCCTCCCGCTCCCACTCTCCGCTTTTCCTACTCGCACTGCTGATTTAAATCTAATGTATGGTACGTTCAGGCTAACAGAAGTTTATTCCTCCTCCCTGCCGCCTTCTCGACTCCTTCCTTCGCTTCCGGAGCCCCCCCCCCCCCCCCCCCCCCCCCCCCTCCGCACGCCTTCCTCCACTCCGCCCACTCCTCTTCACTAGTTCATCTTGCGAAATGAAAAAAAAAAAGAAACTATTTTTTCCCATGTCTTTCCTCCCCACCCTATCCCACCCCACCCCTTCCCACTTCCCCCTTCCCTTGCTCTTGCTCTCCACTTTTCTCCCTCCATCCCGTCTCTTACCTTTCCTGCTAATTAAAACTTAATCTGTGGTAATCTGTTTAATGAAATTTCCATTCTACATTTTAAAATTTAGATACAGGTTTATCAATCCTTGATGCTGAAACCGGGCATCGGTCACTTGTAGGTATTGGTTTACATTACTTGTATTCAAAAATTTAAGATTGTAAGGCAACCCATCGATGATTTTTTTTTTCAAATGGCCTATCGCTTTGGTGGTGACCAGGTCCATTGAGTCTGCATGCTGATTTGAACCTGATCTCTAGCAAAATCCGTCTCTCCCCCCCCCCCCCCCCCCCCCCCCCCCCCCCCCCCCCCCCCCCCCCCCCCCGTCTCTCTCCCTTTCTCACTTTCTCTCTCTCTCTCTCTCTCTCTCTCTCTCTCTCTCTCTCTCTCTCTCTCTCTCATTCTCTTTCTCACTCCTTCTACCCCCTCTCTCTCTTTTCTTCTTCTGCTTCTGTCTGCACGAACAATTTTACTGTCCGTCTTGCCGTGCGTTTACATTTAAAATCTGAACAGCTTAAAACTCGGAAAAGCGCATGATCGTTCAGTACACTGACCAAAACCTATCCAGGCTTCGACGGGTTCACACAAGGTTACATTGCCTCTTTCGATAGTGTGCGTTAACAAGGATTATATCGCTTTTTCGATTCGTTTTCAAGTCTGGGTTTACAGAAGGCTATTGTCGCTTTGGACAGATATCTTGTCTCCAGTCTGGGTTTACAGAGGGCTATATCGCCTCTTTCGACCTACACCTTGTCACCAGTCTGCCAATATGTCACCAAATGACTGGACGAGCGCGATGCATTTATGTCACAGCATCCGCGGCTCTTGCTCAGATAGGGCTTGTTCATTTTTGTGACTGTTAACGCTTTCATAACCATTTTGCTGGTTTTCATGTTACAATCAGACTTGAAACCCTCCACAAACAAAAAGCCACTCCATACAGACCTTTCCCAGACAAAATGCCATTTCATGTATCCCTTGCTATGGAAGGATGTAATGACATCTCACGTTTCAATCAGCGCTTTTTTGTCATTAATGAGAGCATTTGACGCAAGGTTACTGCACGTTTTCCTGTGCTCAGAAGTTGCAGGTTTGTCACACATCTTCAGTTGATTCCGACAGGCGTCAGACTGCATTTTGACGAAAGTGAACATTGGTTGGTAAAGAAAGCACGGGTGTCGAAGAGACATGCACCCGAGAATAAAGGTTCCGGATAGTCTGACTCGGACAGCCGTGACGCACCTCAAAGACTTTTTTTTTCACTGCGGGTCGACAATCGTCGCACCCTTCCATATATGCTGATTTTCCCCGACACAGAACCGGTAGACATTTTGATGGATCTTTGAAGAGATTCAAGTCGCTGAACGTGCCACGAGCTGTTTCACTGGTAAAAAGAATAGATATGTCAGCGGATTTGCAGTCGATGACATGAAAGGTTTATTCTTGTGTCACCACGTAGTTTCTTTAATAACTAGATATGGGAAAGAACTAAAATCCCAAGTTTGCAAATAGCTTGATTTTAAACGAAAACTTTTCCCCCCGAAGTTGTCTATACCAAAAAGTGTGTTTGTGTTGTATGCATTACAGTACTAACCATTTGAAGTGTGGCATGGAGGAGTTCAGAAAGCTTTCATGCAGTTTCCCCAACTTAACGTGCAATCAGAAATATTGTCAGATGGGAAGAGAAGAATAACTCAAAAACATCCTTGAACTGTTTTGACTGAATCAAGTGGGTTGGAATTTTTTGCACAGAAATTTCAATGCTGAAAGAAAGCGTTGGTTTTGACATCATCAGGGATGACGTGCTGCATCACCAGCCACAGATACCGGAAACCAGCATCAACAGCCACGGGAAACGGAAATGAGAGCTTCTGAACCGGAGGAATGCAAGGGGAGTATTGACGTTGCCGTTATACTGATTCTTCTTCCCTTTCGTCTTTTCCTCATCCAGAACTACTCGCAGTATAGTATTCATTTCTGTCTCGGTTCAGTTCTTTCATAGTTAGTGTTTATTGCCAATTTACGGATAGAAAGGTGGGTTCGGTGTCTTTTTTTTCAGAGGGATATTTTCCCCTCATGATATGGTGTCCCTTCTTAGACATGATTTAGTGTCCTCTTTTCCTGGTTCATTCTCTTTCATTCCCAGATTTAAGAGGGTTTTTTTTTTCAAGGTTTAGTGTCTATCTTCCCAGTGTTTATCTGTCTACGTCTCTCGGAGGATGTAATTTCATTTTTAAAGTATAGCGTCCTTTCAGACGACCAACAGCGCTGTTTTGATTTCCAGTGTCTGTGTTCTGTGGAAGAAGGATACACTACGGGCGGCACCAGAGGAAATGTTTTCAGGAAAGACGTCAGAGGTCGACTCGGGCTGCTGTGTAGCGGGCCTCACGATTTGGAGATCTGAAACATGGACGCATGTTTTCAGATCATTTGGGTGCTGAGCTGCAGAAGCGCCGACGAAACCTTTGATTCTCTTCCTAAAATATTTCCTAGTGCGCACTTGGTGCCTCCTGGTGAAAATCCCATATTTCACAGAAAGACTGACATGGTAATCAACCGACAACAGAATCCTTTTGATAGGGTTCGATAGCTTTAGGTTTCATCTTATCACTTGACTTGGTATCCCCCTTTCATAGGTTTAAGTGTTATCCTTTTCCCCCAGTGTTTGATTTCCTTTCATGGAGTTTATTGTCCATTCTTTCACAAAATTTGATGTCCTTTTTCATCGAGTTAAGTGTTCTCTACTTTCACTGGATTAGTGTCGCCGCTTTACAAAGAGTGTCGTGTCCTCTCCTTTCACACGGTTCAGTGTCCTCTTGTCATCGAGTTAAATGTTCTCTACTTTCATACCGTTTAGTGTCCTCTTTACACAAGAGTTTAGTGTCCTGTGATCTCACAGTGGTTAGTGTTCTCTCAGTTCAACTTCCTCTCCTTTCAAAGAATCTAGTGTTCTGTATTTTTGTAGAGTTTTGTCTACCCCATGGAATGTTGTCTCTTCAAGCGGTTTAATGTCCTTATGATATAAGATTTTACAGAAGTAAAGATTTGAATGAAATTTCCGACGAGTTTTAAGAAATGTATTTATTGAATGGTGTATGTATATTTTCATGACCTACGTGACAAACCTGGCCCTTTGTGGTCAGCTGGACTTTAAAGCAACATTTCTTCGTTGTCTTGTCTTGTTTGTAACCAACCCCTCTCCCCCCCCCCCCACCCCCACTAGGATTTAGTGTCCTCATCTTTCACAGAATTTAGCGTCTTCCTTTCATAGGATTTACTGTCTTCTTTTTACTGGGAAATTTTTGTCTTTCAAATGGTTTTGTATCTCCTTAAAGGATTGAGGCCTTCAGAGTGTACGGTGTTTTGCTTCCAAAACGTTAGTGTCCTCTTTTCTCTCACAGGGTTTAATACGTTCATTCTGTAAGGGACCACTTTTTAAAAAATAGCTTTTAGCATTCTTTTCCATCTTCTTTAGTGTGTTTTGTTTCATAAGCCTTCGAATTGTCTTTTACAAGGATTACTGTCTTCGGTTTTCTGTGTGTGTGTGTGTGTGTGTGTGTGTGTGTGTGGGTGTGTGTGTGTTTTGTCCTCTGTTCATAAAGTTTTTGTGCTTTTTTTTCCAAAGGGCCGACATCTGTTTCGTAGGACTGAGTCTATTCTCACAGGTTAAAAAAAATCTTATGGTTTGAGTGTCTATTTTTCATATACTTTTGGACTTCACCTTTGAGTTTGTTACGATCTTTCTCAGGGACCAGCGACTGTAACGTGGTCAGAAGTTAATCACAGGCTCGCTTTGTGGCAGATTCTGGGGTTGACCGCTCTGCAGGAGTCCCGGCTTCCTTTGTGGCAGATTCTGGGGTTGACCGCTCTTCAGGAGTCCCGGCTTCCTTTGTGGCAGATTCCGGGGTTGGCCGCTCTTCAGGAGTCCCGTGCCAGTCTTACTCGCCCTTACCCTGCCCCTGCCTGCAGCACCGCTAACCCAAGTTTTATTGTTGTAAGGACAAATGTTGTATTCAGCAGCATTCTGTGCGTCCTTGGGTGTTAAATGTGTGGTGGCGCGTGCGCGCATGAGTGTGTGTGTGTGTGTGTGTGTGTGCGCGCGCGCACGTGTGAGCGCGCGCGCGTGTGTGTGTATGTGTGAGTTTTGCGACAGTACCCGTAAAGTGTGGAGCAGCACACGTCTTTGTGTAGACAGCAGAAGGAAGATAGTTAGTTAAGAAATGATGCTGAACGGTCGTGTCAGTATCGGCGCATAATGTAGCGTGCATGTTATATAACCAAATATCGTGTCAACACACAAACGCAGTACTACTATTACTACTACTACTGCTACTGCTACTACTACAAGCTTAATGATAGATATGAGCAGGTCAGTGGTTATCTCAACATTGCAAAGTATTTTCTTACTGCTTGCGAAATCAGCATCTGAAAGTAACTTCGTAACTGTGAATATCTCATGTAATTGTCATAGGTATACAATGTTCCAGAGGATATTACTTGGGCAGCAGTAGGTTTAATAACAAATGACAATGGCAGGTCTAACACATACCTTAATGATATACCAAGAAGTTGTCGGTCTTTACCAGACATAAGTTTAAAACATTGAACCTATATTTAGGTCAATTATTTGATCAGCAATTAAATACTTTGTCACCGTTAAGCATTGCAAGCTCAAAACAATACTAACGTTACTCCAAAAATATTTCTGAGTGATTACTGACAGGCAAGTAACTAAATAAAAAACTTGTAAAATCATCCTGTTAGATTATATAATCGGCACATCTCAGCTCATAAAAGAAAAAAAAACGGCGACCGTGACAATAAGTAACATAATGGACACTTCAGTAACTTCTATATTTCACTTTGGTTAGGTATCGGCAACTGTACCCAATCTGATGCATGTGAGCGCGCGCGCGCGCGCGCGCACACACACACACACACACACACACACACACACACACACACACACACACATACATATGTGACCTACGTGAGTGTCGGTGTACAGCTGCAGTGAAGGGCAGACATTTCAAACAGCTGAACAGGGGCCTAAAACCATGCTACGATTACCGAAGAAAAGTGTGAGGGTCAAACGAGCATGCATGCACGTACTAAAACCACTTTTCATGGGCTTTTGCATCGGCTGGAAACTTGCACAGAGTGTATCTGCCGACCGATGCGCTGTTACACCAGTGCGGACTTCAGCAGAGGCCATTTGTTTTTCTCTTAACGTTTCAGGGGTTTGCTGTTCACCTTGATGTCGTTTTGCTTTGCGGTGTTGGTCGATACCATACGTGCTGGAGGCTCGCTCAGTGACCAGAGTATTCTTGCACGGAGCTGGGCTTAACTAGGTAAGCGGTGTGTGTGTTTTATCGATGAAAATCTTTGAGCAATTTTTTTTTTCTCTCGCGAAAATGAATCCCGCTCTGTAAATGCACGACATGCAGGCTTGTTTAAATACAGATTATCACCAGTCTTCACAGTGGACCTCTGCACACGGATTGTTTGCACTGTATGTTGTCTGTAACCCTTTCCATGAAAGTTATTTCACCTGTGGATGGCAGGCGGGGGCGGGGTGTGTATGTCGAGACTTGACAAGACAGTGAACTTGGTAAGGCTAGAATTTCCCAGCTTTTGGACAGATGTGGGTATTAATATACCCGTCTGAAACGGCAACGCCTTGAAATGCCCATATATCCAGAATCACAGGTTCAAATCCCGGCAGCGCCTAGGGAAAGAAGAGAGCAGATGAGCATCGAGGATTGATGACTTAAAGCAGCTCGGCACACGATCCTGTGACGAGGTCAGGGCGCAAATACTTATCCGAGGGGGTGTGTTGTGAGGCGTCCCCCCCTGCCCCTCCCCCCTACAGATGCATATAATGCGCTTGCACGCGCATACGCGCGCGCGCACACACGCACACGTACGCGCACACACACACTTACACTTGTAATTTTCACCGTTGCATGCTATATTAATTTTGTTTGTTTTTTTTATGAAGGCAGGATGTGAAAAGCTTGACAGCTTATTATTCAATCCTCAGTTACAATAATTTTGACTTCGCACGCAGGCACACACCGCACACACACACACACACACACATCCGTGCTCGCTCTGTCTCTCTCTCTCTCTCTCTCTCTCTCTCTCTCTCTCTCTCTCTCTCTCTCTCTCTCTCTCCATCCATCCTTCCCTCCCTCCATATTTGCTTTTATCAAAAATTTCGATTTCTTGTTTCTATTGCAGGCGGAAAATATAGTGACATCTCAGGTTTTTGTTTGTTTGGTTTTAAAAACAATTTTAAGGCATCCTGTCATACGTTTTCAATGTGAGCACTAGACGCAAGGTTACTGCACATTTTTATGTGTTCGTACGTTCGCAAGTTTATCACGTTTTCAGTCGATTCTGACAGACAAGGTGCATTTTGAGGAATGTGAATTTTTTGTTCGTGAAGAAAGCACTGAAGTAGAAGGGACATGTCCCCGAAAATAAAGGTTTCGGATAGTCATGACTCGACAGCCGTGACACACCTCATAGACCATTTTCACTTAGGGTCGACAATCGTGGCACCATTCTATGTTGATTTTTCCTGGCATAGAACAGGTGGACATATTGATGGCTCTTAGGAAGAGACACAATTCGCTTAAAGTGCTACAAGCTGTTTCACTTGTGAAATTAAAAAATATACATTTGTGTCACCACATACCTCTTTAGTAACTAAATATGGGAAAGGTGAACTGAAAATCAGTTTGCGAATAGTTTGATTTTGAATGAAAAAACTTTACTTTTAATGAAGTTGTTCATATAAAAAGTACCTTTTTGATTGTGGAAGGAGGATAGCAGAAACTTTGCAGGCAGTTTCACAACTAATAACCTGTAATCGAAAAGTTTGTCCGATGGCAGCGATGAATAAATAAAAAATGTCTTTAAACTAGTCTGTTTCTACTAAATAAAGTGGGTTTGACTTTTCTGCAGATATTCCAGTGCTGAAAGAAAGCGTTGATTTTCACATCACAGGGATGACGTGCTGCATCAACTGCCTCAGATACGGAAACCAACGTCAACATCCACATACAAGGGGGAGTGTTGGTATTGCTCTTCTTCTGCTTTCCCTTCTTTCCCTTCTTCTCCCTCGTCTTTTTCCTCCCCCAATACTGCTTCCAGCATAGTATTCGTCTTGATTTATGCTACTGTAATATACCATCTGCATACAAGTGTGTTCAGCTCCCCCCTGTTGGTCAGTCTGATCACAATGCCATTCATCTCTTGCCAGCTTACAGACCAAAAGTGAAAAACACAACCTATCACTAAAAAGCAAGTGCAGTGTTGGACACAAGAAAGTGTTGATGAATTACAGGCTTGTTTTGAATGTACAGATTGGAATTTGTTTTTGAATTCTAGTTTTGACATTAACGAAGCCACCGATGTTATTTCCAGCTACATTTCTTTCTGTGAACACATGATTGTACCTACTAAAACTATCAAAATATTTCCCAACAACACAAACCTTGGGTTACAAAATCTCTGAAAATAACTCTAAATGAAAAAAAGAGCTTTTCAATCAGGCAATAAATGCGATCGTAAGGTTGTACAAAAGAAACTGCAAACGGAGATTGAAGAATCAAAGAGAGCTTACAAGAGAAAAGTTGAAAACATGTTCCAGAATGGAAATATGCGAGATGCATGGAAAGGAATAAAGGTTTTATCAGGTTCAGGTAATGTTCAAACCAAAATATTAGTAACAAAAAAAACAGCAAAAGAACAGAAGCAATTTGCAGAAAAGCTGAACGATTTTTACTGTAGATTTGATGATAAAGATTTTAGTAAAGAATAAAGGAAGTGAAGGAAGAACTCCAAAGCAATGTTAAAAACGATGTTGATGGAAGTGATTCTGTTGTGATTGAGGAAAATGATGTTCAGTTGTTTTTTCAAACGTTTAAATGTGAGAAAGGCAATGGGCCCTGATAACATCTGTGGAAAATTGTTGAAGGTGTGTGCTTCTCAGCTCTCCTATGTTTACAGTCGTTTGTTTACCTGGTCACTTAGAGAATGTATAATTCCTGTTTTATGAAAAATGCCACTGTATGTCCTGTTCCCAAAAAACGCAACCCAAGCTGTTTAAATGATACCGACCAGTTGCCCTCACATCTGTTGCAATGAAATGTCTTGAAAGAATTGTCCTCAGTTATGTTTTAAAAGATACTACACAGTACCAAGACCCGTTTCAGTTCGCATACCAACAGAACAGATCAACAGATGATGCCACACTCACACTTCTCCATCATGCTTTTTTCACACCTCGAAAAACCTGCCTCCTTTGTACGCATTCTCTTTATTGATTTCTCATCAGCATTCAACACCATACAACCACATCTGATGGCAAAGAAACTCATTAACATAAATGTGGGTAACAAGCTCATTCTTTGGATAATTGATTTTCTTACACAGAGGACACAGTCTGTTCGATATCAAAGTGTTGTTTCGTCTTCCAGAGTCATTTCAACTGGCGCACCCCAGGGTACTGTTTTATCACCAGTGCTTTTTACTCTGTACACAAATGATTGTTCAGGAAGTGATTCAACTTTGTACATTAAATATTCAGATGACTCAGCACTTGTAGATCTTTCCAACTCTCTGATCTGTTTACTTCAAGGAGGTTCAAAGATTTGTTGACTGGTGCGATCATAACTATCTTGATCTGAATGTAACAAAAACGAAAGAAATGTTGATTGATTTTAGAAAGAATCCAAAAGCTGTACCACCACTTTTTATCAAAGGTGCTGAAGTAGAACGTGTTGAATCATACAAATATTTAGGAACTTTTATAGATAATAAGCTGATTTTAAATCCCATGTTGAGTATGTCCACAAAAAATGTCAAACCAGATTATATTGTCTTCGCAAGCTGCGATCATTTCATGTGAATACTGACATTCTTCGGACATTTTATTCATGCTTCTTGGAATCTGTTCTAACTTTTCTCATTTATGTGTTGGTATGGTGGGTTGACTGTGAAGAGCAGAAATGTGCTTGAGAAAGTGGTGAACGTGGGAGGAAAAATCGTTGGTGAGAGACAAAAAAGTCTGAGTGAGCTATATAGGTGCCGTGTTAGTTGTAAAGCGAAGAAGATTACGTGTGACCAGACCCACGTCCTTGCAAATCAGTATGACCTTCTTCAGTCAGGACGAAGATATCGATCGGTTAAATGCAGAAGTGTCAGATTTAAACAAAGTTTTATTCCCCTGTCCATTGATTTCTTGAACCGAGAAGATGTTTAATTGAAATCCAAATTCTCTCTATATGATGTATGTCATATGTGAGAAAATGGGTAATGTGGCTAAATTATTGTTTATTTGCTGTGAATGTGTGTGACCACAAATTAATTTCTGTCATAAAATTAGTATCTTATTCCCGTATTTTTTTTTTCTTTCACTATTCGGTGTCCTCTTCATACACACAATTTAGTGTATTTTCTTGGTTTATTGTCGCTTTCATTCGCAGGTTTAAGTGCGTTCGTTTTTAGAGTTTGCCTTGATTCCCAGTATTTATCCGACTTCGTCTCTCAGAGGATGTAATTTCATTTCCAGAGTATAGCATCCTTTCAGACGACCAACAGCACTGTTCTGATTTCCAGTGTCGGTGTTCTGTGAAACAAGGATACGCTACAGGTGGCATCAGAGGAAATATTTTCAGGAAAGACGTCAGAGGTCGACTCGGGCTGTGTAGCGGGCCTCACGATTTGGAGATCTGAAACATGGACGCATGTTTTCAGATCATTTGGGTGCTGAGCTGCAGAAGTGCCGACGAAGTCTTTGATTCTCTTCCTAAAATATTTCCTAGTGCGCACCTGGTGCTTCCTGGTGAATATCCCATATTTCACAGAAAGACTGACATGGTAATCAACCGACAACGGAATCCTTTTGATAGGGTTCGATAGGTTTAGGTTTCGGCATTTTACCAGACTTGGTATCCTCCTGTCATAGGGTTAAGTGTTGTCCTCCTTCCCAGTGTTTGACGTCGTCTTTTCCTGGTGTCTATTGTCCACTCTTTCACAAAGTTTAATGTCCCTTTTTCATCGAGTTTAGTGTTCTGTACTTTCACAGGATTTAGTGTCCTCTTTCTGAACAGTTCAGTGTCTTCTCCTTTCACATGGTTCAGTGTCCTCTTGCCATCGAGTTAAGTGTTGTCTAGTTTCACAAGGGTTAGTGTCATCCTCTTTACAGTCAGTTTAGTGTCTTCTTTCACATGGTTCAGTGTCCTCTTGCCATCGAGTTAAGTGTTGTCTAGCTTCACAAGGGTTAGTGTCATCCTCTTTACAGTTCAGTGTCTTCTCCTTTAACACGGTTCAGTGTCCTCTTGCCACCGAGTTAAGTGTTGTCTAGTTTCACAAGGGTTAGTGTCATCCTCTTTACAAAGAGTTTAGTGTCTTCTTCTCCTTTCACATGGTTCAGTGTTTACTTGTCATCGAGTTAAGAGTTCTCCAGTTTTATAGAGTTTAGTGTCTTCCTTTTACAGAGTTTAGTGTCCTGTCGTCCCACAGTGTGTTCTCTTGGTCCACGTTCCTCAACTTTCAAAGACTCTAGTGTCCTGTATTTT
>JADBJO010004975.1:80000-105000 GCA_016801955.1 Conus betulinus
ATGGACGCATGGTTTCAGATTATTTGGGTGCTGAGCTGCAGAAGTACCGACAGAGTCTTTGATTCTCTTCCAAAAATATTACCTAGTGCACACCTGGTGCCTTCTGATCCCAGTATCCTTTCATCCACAGAAACACTGATATGAAAATCAGTTGGCAACAGAATCCTTTTAATAGGGTTCGATATGTTAGGCTTCTTCTTTTTCACAGGACATAGGCTTACGGTAGAAAGATTTTAACGAAATTGCGGTGTTGAGAAAAAAAAAGTGAATTTTATCGAATGTATATATTGTTATGAATTGAGAATTGACTTCTTCTAGTTATGGCCCTTTGTGGTCGATTGGACTTAAAGCAACATTATTTATGATTTTTATCTTCCTCCTCTTTCAAAGGGTATAGTATCATTTTTTCCCATGGGATTTAGTTTTCCGTTCTTTCACAGTATCTAGTGTCTTCCATTCATAGTGTTTACTGTCCTCAATTTACTGGGATTTTCGTCTTTCAAATGATTTCATATCTTCTGCAAGGATTCGGATTCTTCCATAGTTTTCCGTTTTTTTTTGCTTCTAAAAAGTTAGTGTCCCCTTTTCTCACAGGGTTTAGTACGTTCATTCTGTAAGCGATCACTGTTATTTATAGCTTCTAGTGTCCTTTTTCATATTTTGGTGTATTCCTCTCAAAGACCTTAGAGTAATCTTTTACAATGATTGCTGTCTTTTGCTCATAGATCCAAACGAATGCTGCTTACATGTTTCCTTGTTTGTTCCGTGTGCTGTGCGTTGACATGTCTGCTAGCGATTCGGTGTCGTAAGCAGCAGCATTCCTTTGGAGTTATGGGCGTGTATATATATCACAGTCACCCTGCTTCTTTCTTGTTTACTGTTTACTGTTCTCTGCCTCCTTCACGTTTTCCGTTCTGTTCACAAAGTTTGTGTTTTTTTTTCTTCAAAAGGTTCATTTCTGTTTTTATAAAGCTGATTCTTCAGTCAAGTTCAAAAGCATATTTCTCGGGGTTGAGTGTCTGTTTTCACATGCTTTAGGATCATCTTATTTCTCAGTGTTTGTTATGATCTTTCTGAGGGATCAGCGACTACGACTCGGTCAGTATTTAATCACAGGCATGCTTTGTGGCAGATTCTGGGGTTGACGCTCTTCAGGAATCCGTGCCAGTCTTACTCGCCCTACCCTGTCCCCGCCTTCAGGACCACTGACGTACAATTTTATAGTTGTAAGGACAAATGTTGTATTCATCTGCATATGAAGTGGTTGGAAAGTGTTTGATAGCGTGCGCGCGCACGTGTGTGTGTGTGTGTGTGTGTGTGTGTTTGTGTGATGATGCTCGTATAAATGCTCGCAGCAGCAGCGCACTCGTCTGCATGTAGACAGCAGCATGAAGACAGTTAAGAAATGACTATTAAGTGAGAAACATTACTGAACGATTAAGTCGGAGTCTTCGCACATAACCTAACATGCATGTTAAATAACCTAGTATTCATGTTAAGACACAGACGTACTTTTACTACATCTATTATCACTGTACGAAAACTTGATAAAAGATATGAAAATGGACGTTATCTCAACATGGTTAAGTATTTTCTTACTGCTTGCTTGTGAAATCAGAACCTGATAGTAGCAATGTAACTAGAACTGTAACTGTGAATACATCTCTCACGTAATTGTCGTTGGTCTACTGTGTTCCAAAGAATGCTACTCAGGCAGCAGAAACGATCACGGCAGGTCTCAACCATACATAAAAAACGATCACGGCAGGTCTCAACCATACATAAAAAACGATCACGGCAGGTCTCAACGATACATTGATTATATACCCAAGAAGTCAGTCTCAGCCAGCCATAAGTTTAGATATTGAACCACATATCAGGTCAGTTATGTGATCAGCAATATAAATACTTGTGTCGCCATTAAACGTTACAAGTTCATAACAGAGGTAACAACATTAATACATTTCTGAGTAAGTGATTAACTGACTGACCAGTAACTAAATAAAAAAAAAACACACCACCCAACTATGTAAAATCATCCTTCCAAATTGTATAATTGGCACGTCTCGGCTCAGAAAAAAGAAAAGGCGACAGTGACAAACAGTACAGTTGTTTACAATAAATAGCATGGACACATCAGAAACGTTCATATTTCACCTTGGTTAGGTATCAGCAATTGCACATAATCCGGCATGTATGTGCACACGCGCACGCAGACACATACACGCGCGCGCGCGCGCACTCACACACACACACACACACACACACGCAAAACTCGCACATGCGTGCACACGCGTGCACTCGCATAGTTTACCTTGCTTTGGTTTCACTCTGCAGTTTTGACCAAGATCACGCGTGCTGGAACCTCGTTCAGTGACTTCAGAGTATTCTTCCACGGTGCCGGGCTTGACGAGGTAAGCGATATGTGTTTTCTTGAAAAGATGTCGGCAATTTTTTTTTTTCTCTCACGGAAGTAAATCTCACACTTTAACGGCACGACACGGAGGCCTTTTACAACAAATTATCGCCCGTCTTTACAGTGGACCTCTAAAAACGGATACTTTGCAACTGTATGTTCTCTGCAGTTGTGAATACGATTTAGTATTTGATTTTCAAGTTGTAGTACTTTTTGTAACACTTTCCAGTAAAGTTATCCTCTTGTGGACGGGCAGCCAGGCGGTGTGTCAAGACTTGACCGAAACGAAGAACTTGATGAGGGCTGAATTTCCCAGCATAGAACAAGTATCGGACAGATGTGGGTAATAAACATCCGCCTAAAACGGCAAGGCCTTGAAACGTTCACCCATTCAGAAGCACAGGTTCAAACCCCGGCAGTGCTGTAGAAAATGGCCAGATGAGCATCGAGGATTCATGAACTCAACGCGACTCGCCACACTGGTGTGAGCAGTTGTGGGCCAAAATGCCTGCCTGAGGGGGTGGGGGAGGGGTTCTCTGAAGACATGCTGTCAAGCTCTCCCTTGAGTTTTACCCTATATAAAAATGTACACATACACGCATTCGCGCGCGCGCGCGCACACACGTACACACACGCGCACACACGTACACACACACACGCACACATACACGCACGCAGGCACGCACGTTCTCTCTCTCTCTCTCTGTCTCTGTCTCTCTCTCTCTCTCTCTCTCTCTCTCTAGACTCTCTAGACGCACGCACTCTCTCTCTCTCTCTCTCTCTCTCTCTCTCTCTCTCTCTCTCTCTCTCTACTTCCTTCACTTTGTCTCTGTCTCTGTTGCTGTCTTTCTGTCTTTCTCTGTATGTATGCGACTCTCTCTCTAATGCCTTTGTAACAGAAGGGTCGACTTGATATATCGATCTTCAAACTCTCCAATATCGTCGACTCAGAAACAATTTGCCCCGAGTAAAGATGCAGGTAAGTGATTGGAATTACGGCCACCATCCGCATTAACAATCGCAGAATTGGCTGAAGATCTGTGATGATCAAGTCGTCCACATATCAGCAGACGACTGTGCATTCAGTTCTCTGAAAACAGTTGGTTCTAAGCAGCATCTTCAACCACAAAATACAAATCATTACATTTTGGTTCAAATAATCCAGCGATACACAAATGAACTCAAACGCTTTTTCTTAACAAATGGGATAGATGAAAAGAGGAAAAGGTGTATGTTAGGAATATCTGACATTGATTGCAACAACAGAACATTCAGTGAATTAGAATCATTTGCACAGAAGGATAAATATTGGAAGACAATATTGGATGTTTATGTCAACAGGACCAAGGACTCCTGCAGGAACTGCCTCGGACAATGAAGACAGCGACACGAACACGGGGGAATGCAGTTGAGTGTTGTGGTGTCCGACTATCACTGCTTTCAGTCTTGTTCTTCTGTCTCCTTCAGTTCTTCCGTGAAATTATCACATTCTTTAACCGTTTAGTATTCTGTCATCGGCTTAGTCTTCCTTTTCTGAAAGAATTAACATTTTTCATCTGATCTAACACTTCACGGAAAAAAAGATTTTTTTTAACGAAGTGTTCGGTGTGTTTTTAAGTGTAATTCAAAGGGCTGCTGTGTGAATGATTTAAAAAAAAGATGACTAGTGAGTTGACTTTAACGCGGTGACAGGCCTGATGTGGCGGTCGGCCGGCTATAAGAAACATTGTCTTACCTAGTCCTGCACTCTTGTTTGTGTCCTTGGCGGCAACTAACCCCTCTCTTTTCAAATTATCTTGCCTTACCACACAATCTTCTTATAAGGAGTTTAGTGCCAAGCTCTTTGGGTGGTTTATAGTCATTTTTCTGAACATTAAGTGCCTTTTCCGTGCCAATGATTTAGTCTTCCTTTCCATTTTGTATGTCCTTCCTTCAGTGTGCTTAGTGTCATTTTTGTCGATGTATTTCTTCGTTAAACTGGCTTTACTGTAGTCTTTCCAGGGTGTAGTGTGTCCTTCGTTCACAGATGTATACGGTATCTTTCTGAGGGTTTAGGGTCTTCTTTACTTTCGTTTAGTGTCTTTCATATGACCAACATAGTCATTCTATTTCCATGTCAGTGCTCCGTGGAACAAGGATGCAAAACGGAGGGGATACCAGAGGGAATATTGTCTAGGAAGGCATGAAAAAGGTTGACTCCAGCAATGCGGCAGGCCTCATAATTCAAGGATCTGGAAAATGGACGCATTTTTCAGATCACTATGGGTTGAGCTGCAGAGCTGCTGACGAAACATTCGATGCTCTTCCTGAATATTTCCTGGTGCGCACCTGGTAACCTCCAGATCTGAAAATCCTTTAGTCCGCAGAAAATCTGACATGGGAATCGGCGTCAACATGTGGAATCTTTCATAAGTTTGGTGCTCTTCTTTCCTGGGGTTTATTATTATGCCTGGCACAGTGCTTGTATTTCTCGTTTTATTGGGATTTAATATTCCCTAGTTTAGTGTTTCAGAGGATAAGGTGTTTTCTACGGGTTAGTGCCATCCTTTCAGAAGTTAGCTGCTTTCAGAGGCGCACTGTGCCTTTTCCATAGAGTTTAATGGTCTTTCTTTCATAGGGTTTAGTGTCTCTTTGGGACAAGCGAGGATCCTCATTGCATACGGGTTTGGTCTTCCTTCCTTGCAGAAGCTTTAATGTCCCACTTGCGCATGGTTTTGAGCCAAACGTGTCCTCCATTCATACGGTTTAGTGTCATTTCGCACGGTTTGGTGTTCATTTTCTTTGAGTTTATTGTTCTTTCGTATGGTTTGGTATCCATTTTCATTGGGTTTATTGTCCTTTCGTATGGAGTCCTTTTCATTGGGTTTATTGTCCTTTCGTATGGTTTGGTGTCCTATTCATTGGGTTTATTGTCCTTTCGTATGGTTTTTGGTGTCCTTTTCATTGGGTTTATTGTTCTTTCGTATGGTTTGGTGTCCTTTTCGTTGGGTTTATAGTCCTTCGTATGGTTTGGTGTCCATTTCATTGGGTTTATTGTCCTTTCATACAGTTCAGTGTCCACTTTTCATCGGGTTTAGTGTCTTCCTTGCAGAGGGTTCAGCGTCGTCTTAACTCGGGGTTTAGTGTCCTTTCATGTCGTTAAGTGTCGTTTTCTCTTACAGCTTGGGATCCCCCTTTCGTTTGAATTGGGATCTTCTCTGTTGAAAGCGTGTGTTGTCTTCTAGTGCATTGTCCTCTGCCGATAGGCTTCAGTGTATTGATTCCGTATTTACAGTTTCCTCTCTCTCACAGCATTGTGCGTCTTTTTTTTTTTCGTAGGGTTTGTATCCTTTTCATTTGGCGTACAGAAATCTTTCAGAAAGTCTTTTTCATTTGGCTAATTGTCTCCTCTTGAGTTTATTCACAAAACTTAAAATATTCTTCCCCATTTTTAATGTCCGTCTTCATAGGCTGTGTGTGTGTGCGTTTGCGTGTGCACATTGTGTGTGTGTGTGTGTGTGTGTGTGTGTGTGTGTGTGTGTGTGTGTGTTTGTGTGTGTGTGTGTGTGTGTGTGCGTGCGTGCGTGCGTTTTTTCATACATAGGGTCTAGTGTATTATTCTTCCACAGGGCTCAATGTCTGCTTTCACAGACTTTAGTTTCATGTGGGTGTGTATGTGGTTGGCGGTGTAGGTGTGTATGTGGTTGGCGGTGTGGGTGTGTATGTGGTTGGCGGTGTGGGTGTGTATGTGGCTTCATTCACAGGATTTAGAGATTCTTTCCCGGGGTTTGATGTCTGTTACCATATGCTTTAGTTTTTTTTACTGTGTGTGTGTGTTTATGTGCGTGCATGATGCGTGTATGTGAGGGCATATGCCTGCGCGCGCGCGCCTGTGTGTGTTTGTGTCTGTGTGTGTACGTGTGTGTGTGTGTGTACACGAGAGTTCCCAAGCTGGCCGGGAGAGAAGATGACAGCTGTGTGAAGAAAACTCTGACGCTGGCCACGTGTTACCCGAAGCCGGGATGGACAGGTACACAGATCCTCCACCAATTCAGTGGCCATCGGAGGGCCCGGAATCTGGTTTTCCCAGTCGGCAGAAATGAAGCGCCTTATACCCTGCAAGAAAGGCCTCGGCTCCTAATCAAAGGTTAACATTGTCAGCAGCAGTGGATCAGATGGAGTAGAGCAGTCGAGGGAAGGTCTGGGGGTTAAAGCCGGATTTATATCCAAGGGTGTTGTCTTTTTTCCGACACTAAGTATGCAGTCCAGTAAGTGTAGGTCTGATTTCACTTTTGTTGTTGTTGTTGTTTTTGTCCCAAGGGCTTAGTATCGGGGAAACCAGTACCCCATAACATACCTTTGCCACCACATTTGATTCACGTGCAGTCGCGTCTGCAGTCCCCTCCCGGCCTCCCGCCTTCCCGCCTCTCCACGCTCCCCCACCCCCCCCCCCCATATACACGCTAGCACGTATGCAGGCAGGCACGCGCGCGCGCCCATGCGCACGCACACACACAGATACACACGCACACTCAAACATATGCGCGCTTGCACGCACGCGCGCCCAAACACACACACACACACACACACACACACACACACACACACACACACACACACACACATATTCATATTCCATTTGTTTTTTGCCAATCATATAAGGCTTAACGAACAACGCGCCCCCCCCCCCCCCCCCCCCCCCCCCCCCCCCCCCCCCCCCACACACACACACATTCATTTATATTCCATTTGTTTTCTGCCAATCATATAAGGCTTAACGAACAATTGCCAATAGGCGAGAACAGTTCAAGTAACGAAAGATGTACTTATGCATGCGCCTTGGACATTCTTGTGCACATACGTGCACATGCATACACATATACATACAAACTCAAATGCACGCACGCACTTTGACCCACACAGACACAAAGATGCGCGCGCAAGCACACACACTAACGCGCGCGCGCACACACGCATACGCCCGCGCCCGCGCGCTCGTGAACGCAGGTGGATCAACTAAAAAAAAAAAAGGTATTGACAGAATTACTGCTTAACAAAATTAAGCGTCTTGTTTATAAGCTGCCTTTTGAAGCTACGTTAACTGGAAATCGAGTTCGGAAGGAAAATCAGAAAGTAGGCTGTTTTGTTTTGAAGATAGTTGGAAGCGCTTGTAAGGTGCACACAATATATTGTGATTTAGCAAAATATCGACTGATGTCTGGAGAAAAAGTTGAAACTTTCTCAGATACTTTTGCATAGATTAGATCAGAATTATGTGCACATTTTGTTTTCATGTTAATGAAAATATTACTATTTCCATTAACAGGGAAAAGGAATTCCTGCATTTACGACTGTGGAAACCGGAGACCAGGACAGGTGAACTCGGGAGGAATGCAGTGACGTCAAGGGGAGTCCGGGGTGCTTTTCTTTCACTACCTCCTTTATTATGTTTTCTACCATATCCTGTATTTTTTTCAAATTTAGTTTTCATTTTTTTTTCATTATGTCAATGGTTTAGAACCAGAGTCTTCCTGCATAGTATATATATATAGTAGAGGTTTAATGTACTGTGTCTGTAAGGATTTACTGTCATCTTCATTTCGGTCAAATTCTGCTTATTTTCCACTCGTTCAGATGGCTTAGTATAGTCTTTATCAGGGTATTGTGTGTCTCTTCATTCATCTTCCATATTTTCATTTGCATATTTTTTCATTAGGTTGAGTAATTCTTTTATTCACAGATTCAGGGGAATGATTTCCAGAAGATCCGAGTCGTCTTTGCTGGCGTTTATTTCTTTCTTCCATATTAGTAATATAATATTACTAATACAGTTCCTGCTTCTTTTTTTTTCGTTGTTTTGTGGAACAAGGATACAAAAACTCGTTGCTATCGTTTATTTTTTTCTTGCATGTTGCTAATACAGTTCTGGTTTCCTATGCTGGTGTCCTATAGAACAAAGATACGAAAAGTCGTCTTTGGTAACGTTTAGTAGTTTTCTTTCATATTACTATTAGAGTTCTGGTGTCTTATTTTGTTCTGTAAAACGAGGATAAAAAAAATGTCGTCTTTGGTAGCGTTTAGTTTTTATTTTGCTACTACAGTTCTGGTTGTCTATGTCAAAGATCTGTGGAACAAGGACACGGAAAGTCATCTTTGCTAGCGTGTATTTTTTTTTTCTGTCATATAACTAATACAGTTCTGGTTTCCTGTGCCAGTGTTCCGTGAAACAAGAATACCAAAAGACGTCTATGCTAGTGTTAAGTTTTTCTTTAATGTTACTAATACAGTTTTGTTGCCTATGTCAGTGTTCTGTGGAACAAGGGTACAAAACAGGGGGTACCACGGGGAATCTTTTCAAGAAAGGCATGAAAGACTGACTCTGCCTGTAGCGAGTCTTGCCATTCGGAGGTCTGGAAACGTGGACGCATGTTTCCAGATCATCCGGGTTTGAGCTACAAAGCTGCTGAGGAAGTCTTTGATTCTCTTCTGGAGATCTTCCCTAGTGCGCACCTGGTACCTCTTCATCTGAATATCTTTTATTCCACAGAAAGTCTGACATGTGATCGGCGTTAATGTGTTGATCCATTCATAGTTTTTAGATGTCTTTCTTTAATAGTGTTACTGTAATCTTTCAAACAGAGACCTTGTTTCACAGGACTTGAGTGTCTTCTCTTTAATAGTATTTTACTGGATATCTTTGAAAGGGCTTGTGACTCCCTATAATGCTTAGGCTGTTTCACAGATAATAGTGTTCTTTTCATAGTTTAGTGTCCTTTTTGCATACGGTTTATTGTCCTTTTTCATACGGTTTAGTGTCCTCTTTCCCAAACAAGTTTAGTGTCCTCTTTCCTTGCGGTTTAGAGTTATCTTTCCATACAGTGTAGTGTCCTCTTTTTATACAGTGTAGTGTTCTCTTTTCAGTTGGTGTAGTGCCCTCTTTCCATGTGGTATAATGTGCTTTTTCACACGGTATAGCGATCTCACTTAATATAAAATAAGCGTCCTGTTTCCATACGGTTTTGTGTGTCTTTTTTCAGACGGTTTAGTGTCCTCTTTCCATATGGGTTTTTGACGTCTTTTCATACAGTTTAGTGTCCTATGCATACGGGTTTTGCGTCCTTTTTCCATGCTATTAGTGTCCTCTTTTCATGCAGTTTTGTGCCCAATTTTCGCACGGTTTAGTGTTGTCTTTTAATATGAGTTGATGCTTTTTTTTTTTTTAAAAAAAAATAGATATTAGTGTCCTGTGTTCATACATTTTAGTGTGCTATATTTACACGGTGTACCGTCTTCTTTTCAGGTAGTTCAGCGTCCTCATATCGCAGACTTTTGTGGCCCTTTGTTTGAGGTTTGGGATTCTTTTCACGGGCTTGATTGGCCTCTTTACCGCAGGGTCTGGTGTCTCCTTTCATGTAATTTAGCGCCCAGTTTAGTTTGGTGTCCTCTTTTCACACGGCCTAGTGTTCTCTCTAAGGTGTAGGGCCCTACTGGTGGTCCTACTTTTAAGACTTGATGGTCTCCTCCCTTGGTGGTGGTGTCTTTTCATCTTTTTTTTTCTTCTTTATTCCACAGGCTTTACGGTCCTCGTCTGTGGTAATAGAGGTCTTTCGTAGAGTTTAGTGTTATTTCGTATGGTGTACTTTTTTAAAGATGTTCAGAATTCTTTTTTTTAGGGTCAATGTGTCTTATCAAACGCTTGGGATTCTTTCACAGGTTACAGAGCGTTGTTACGAGGTTGTAGTGCCTTCTTTCAAAGGGTGTCATAAGCGTCTTATTTTCAGTGTAAGGAACTGCTTTCTTGGAGTTTGGTGACGTCATGACATAATCTAGTGTCTTTTCAAGGACTTTGAGGTTTCTTGTTCGGCAGAGTTTAATCTGATGCTTTGGTTTGAGCAGAAAGAGGATGACCACTCTCCAGAAGTCGGTACCAGAGGACCATTAGGATCGTCTAGGACCACCACTACCCCAGTCTACCAGATCACCATTAAGTTATCTTCTAGGACTACGACCACCCCGGTCTACCAGAGGACCGTTACGTCATCTTCTAGGTCCACCATCACACCAGTCTACCAGAGGACCATCACGTCATCTTCTAGGACCATCACACCAGTCTACCAGAGGACCCACCATCACACCAGTCTACCAGAGGACCCACCATCACACCAATCTACCAGAGGACCCACCATCACACCAGTCTACCAGAGGACCCACCATCACACCATCTACCAGAGGACCGACCATCACACCAGTCTACCAGAGGAATCACCATCACACCAGTCTACCAGAGGACTATTACGTCATTTCTTGGACCACCAACACCATCAGTACCAAAGACATACATGTGCAGGGTCGAGATAGTACTGAGATGGTCAAAGAGCTCAAATCAGCTTTCCCATGAGCTTCCAGAGATTCCATTACCAGGGAAGGCAGATATTAAAAGAACATGAGAAGAGTGGACTTAGCAGTTGGATCCATCACTCATTCAATGACCCAACCCTACGGTCCAGAGATTGTGTTTGTTTTTAGGCTTTACCAGCAGTTATGGACCCCTTTGTGTCCCATTGAGTAACTGCTTACAGATAGTCATCATCACGGATGCCCTGTAGTTCCTGGATACCGTGTCAAGAGACAGTTTCGAAGTGCTGAGGAGAAGCTTCGTTAGGTCTACACTCACAGTACCGCAGAAGACACCATACCAATAAGGTATTTGGGGGAAGTGAATTTGAAAACCAGCTCCATAAACTGGGAGCAGCAGGTAACCAACCCCAGCATCCTATTGCCCGTAAAGAGCAGAAGATCCTGATCAATATCGGCAGACAGGACGGAAAGATATGCCATAAACCTCTTGGCAGAGATGATCAGATTGCCATTTTCAGGCTTTGCACAGGACAAACAAGACGTGACATCCATGTGTACCACAAGGTGACGTTTCCTCTTACCCTTTGCTGCCGGTGCAGGGTGGTGGAGCAGACAGCACTACGTCCTGCAGGAATGCCCTCTCCATTCTGATCTAAGACACAGACCTTCGCCACATGGGACTGTGACGCACCGAAATCTGTAGGGGGGATACCTTGGCAAGCTCAAAGCGAACAGCCACGACAGGGCTGTGATTGTGACGGTGAATGAAAAGGAGGTCCAGAACCACAGACTAGTGAAAACAACATACACCACCACTTCAAACAGTACACTCGGATAGCATGGTTTGGAATATGTTTCACTCCTATTGGGTTAAAATAGCAGTTTGGGAATTATGCCAGTTTTGAGAACAGTGCAAAAATATATCGTGGGGGCTTCAGCTCCTGATCTGACCCCCTTATGTCAAAACTAATTCAGTGATAAAAAGAATCGTCAGGACCACAGTAAGGTCGGCTGGCTATACGGAAAATGAAAATGAAATGTTGCATTTTTTTTATGTAGATTGCTTTATTACCTTCACTACATGAGTTATGTTGCTGCCAATATTTGTAACGGCTCATCACTGGTACGTCGTTATGAAGATTTCATTTAGTAGTTAGCTCGGTTCATGTGTTTTAGGATCCAGTGCATAAGGATAGGGCGTGTTAGAGTGAGAGGAAGCAGGCGTTCGTTTGTTTGTGGACATGTGCTTGTGTGTACATGCATGTGTGTCTGTGTGTGCGCGCATGAGCTAAGGAGAGCCTCAATAAAGTCATCTGGTTTGGCGTGCATGAACGTTCTGTTTTTCTTTTCGTCACTGAATTAGTTTTTACAATTTTTTTTAAAGTAGCTCCGCCGGTTAACATGGACTAACAATTTACAGGACAAACCACGACGCGTTTTGCCCCCTTAGGTCGTCTTCAGGCAAGATAACATTTAGGATCAGGAAAACGATCAACGAACAGTTATTTACCCTGACGAATTCGGCGCAAGATGGGGGCGTCAATTTTTTTTTTTTTTTTTTTTTGTAATTTGTTTTCCCATGCTAACTGGCGCAGTTAATCCAAATCATTTTAGAAAATTGTTTACATTTCCCCCTGCAGTTACCTGAATTTACACGTGTGTGTGCGCGCACAGACGCGCGCGTGTGTATTGGAGAGAGCCTTTTATGTAAGTGATGATTTTCAGCATGCATGCAATAACATTTCAGGGGACATTTTCGCTTGTGCGCGCGCGCTGTGCGTGCGTGTGTGTGTGTGTGTGTTAAAGAAAGCCTTTTAATCAAGTCATGTGTTTAAGCATGCATGGAATAACATTATAGGGGACATTTTCTTTTCTGTGAATGTTTCTTTTTCTTTATTTTTTAGATAAAAAAATTATATTGAATTAAGTTTGACATGGTAATATGCTTGATATGACCTTGAGGTCTGGGTGGGCTAAAAGGAAAATGAAATATTGCTTCTTTGAAAACAAGGGTTTTTTGTTTGTGACTTGTGAGTTGACTTCAACGCCGTGACAACCCTGATATGGGTCTTTGCGGTCGGCTGGGCTATAAGCAACATTACCTTACCTTAGGTACTCAAAGAAATGGGTTTCGTTACCGATATTTGCAAGGGCCTATTTCATTGGTACGCTTTTACAAATATTTCAGTGATAAATTATAATGTAATGGATTTAAAACACATAGACATCAGTTCATGTGTTAGGATGCAGGTGTGTAAAAGGAGTTGGAAGAGTGTAAGACAATAGACATTTATTGTGTGTGTGTGTACCTGTGTGCTTCATTGAGTGTGTGTTTATGAGAGAGAGTGCGTGCGCGTGCGTGCATGTGTTCTGTTGTTTCCTGTAAACGATTCTGAGCTGCTTTTGGATGTTTGGAAGTTTCCAGTGGAAAATTATCAATTTCATTGATAATGATTATTTACATGCAATTTCTTGTGACATAGAGACTGCCCTGATAGGACCCTGAATTCGGCTGGCCTATATGAAAAAATGAAATATTGCTGCTGTTAAAGCAGTTGCTTGATTACTCTATACAAAAATGAGCGAGTTATGTTCCTGCCAATCTTTGCAAGCATTGGTATCAATGGTACACCCTTGCAAAGATTTCAGAAACGAATCATATTGTTATGGATTGAAGACATATGGCTTGTTTGTTTTTTTTGTTTTACTTTCAGTTCATTGTGGCATGGTAACAGCCCAGGTATGGGACCACCCCCTCCCCGTTTCAGCGCCCCTCCCACTCCCCAGGCCGGCTGGGCTTTCAGGAAAATGAAATATTGCTGCTTGTAATGCAGAGTCCTCAAATGATAAGTCCGGACATGACCCTTAAGTCCGGACATGACCCTTTTTGAGGTCAGCTGGACTGTAAGCAGACTGAAACTGGAAAATGTCCCTTTATTGCCAGTTTATCACTCCAGACACAAATGGGTTATGTTGGTGCGGAATATTTGCAATGGTTACCGACCATTCGAAACGTTTCATTCACAATTATGTAATGGATTACACATATACATCCTGGTTCATGTGTATTAGGATACAGGTGTAGTAAAAAGCCGGCGTTCGTGTATATGGATATGTGTGTGTAACGTTTTGTGCGCATGTGTGTGTGTGCCTTTCCGTTTTTTTTTTTTTTTTTTTTAATTTTTTTAAATGTATTGGATTTGACATGGTAACATGCGTGATGTGACCCCTTGAGGGCGACGGGGCTAAAAGGAATATGGAACGGTGGTTCTTTGAGTGCAAATACTGTTTTTTTTTGTAATGAAGTGTGAATTGACGTTAACTCGGTGACAGCCCTCGTATGGCCCTTTGTGGTCGGCTCGGCTACAAGCAACATTCCTTACCTTGCGTGCTAAGGAAATGGATTTTTGTCGCTGATATTTGCAAGGGCCTATCGTTGATATGCTTTTGCAAATATTTCACTAACGAACTATAATGTAATGGATTAAAAACACAGATTAGTTCATATGTTAGGAAGCAGGTGTGTTAAATGAGTTGGAAGAGTGTTAGGAAGTAGACGTTCATTAGTTCGTGTGTCTGTGTGTTTCAATGAGTGTGTGTGTGAGTGTGTGTGTGTGTGTGTGTGTGTGTGTGTGTGTGTGTGTGTGCGTGCGTACGTGTGTGTGGGTGGGTGGGTTATTTTCTTTCTGTAAACGATTCTGAGTTATTGGGTATGTTTAGAACGGTTTTCAGTGGGAAATTATCAATTTCATTAATAATATTTACATGCAATTTATTGCGACATAAAGCCGTGACAGGACTGCTGAATTGGGCTGGCCTATATGAACAATGAAATATTGCTGCTGTTAATGCAGGTTGCTTGATTACTCTATGCACACACCAACGGGTTATGTTCCTGCCAATATTTGCAAGTGCCTATCATTGGTATCAATGGCATGCCCTTGCAAAGATTTCAGAAACGAATCGTGTTGTTTTGGACTGAAGATTTTTGTTTTTTGTATTACATGTAACTTATTGTGACATGGTTAGAGCCCCGTTATGACCCCCATCACCGGGGTCGGCTGGACTACCAGGAAAATGAAATATTGCTGCACTGAACGCAGATGGCTTAACTGATTGATAAGTCCTGATATGACCCATTGAGTTCAGCTGGACTATAAGCAGAATGAAACTGAAAAATGTCACTTTTGATGCCTGTTTATTGCTCCATACACAAATGGGTTATGTTGCTGCCAAATATTTGCAATAGCTATCACTGGTATCCATCGAATATATTTCAGTATTTTCAGTAACAAACCATTTGTAATGGATTACGGTTACACAGATCCTGGTTTCGTGTATTAAGATGGAGGTGTGAGCAATCTCGCGTTCGTGTGTGTGTGTGTGTGCGAGTGTGTGTGTGTGTGTGTGTGTGTGTGTGTGTGTGCGCGCATGTCTCTGCGTGTGTGTGTTTGCATGTGTGTGATCGTTTCATTTTTGAGTGTGAGTGTGTGTGTGTGTGTGTGTGTGTGTGTGTGTGTGTGTGTGTGATTTACGACAGTGTTTTAGCATGCGTAGAATAATGTTTTAGGGGACATTTTCTTTTCTGTCTTTATTTAGTTTTTATGTATTAAATTAGTTTTGACATGGTAACATGCTTGATATGACCCCTTGAGGGCAGATGGACTGAGAGGAAAATGATATATTGCTTCTTTCAGTACAAGGTTTCTTCTTTTTTAGTGACATGTGTTGACTCCAACACAGTGAGAGCCCTGATATGGCCCTATGTAGTCAGGTGGGCTATAAGCAACATTACCTTACCTTACGTACTCAAAGAAATGGCTTTCGCTGCCGAAATTTGTCAAGGCCTATCATTGGTACGCCTTAGCAAACGTTTCCTTAACGAACTCTACTATAAAGGAGTAAAAACACATAGATTAGTTCATATGTTAGGATGCAGGTGTTTAAGCAGTTGGAAGAGTGTACGAGAATAGACGTTTATTGGTGCGTGTGTCTTTGTGTGTGTGTTTCAATGAGTACGTGTGTGTGTGTGTGTGTGTGTGTGTGTGTGTGTGTGTGTGTGTGTGTCTGTGTGTGTGTATAAGTGGTATTTCCTGTAAACGATTCTGAGTTGTGTTTTGGTATGTTTGGAATAGTTTTCAGTGGAAAACTAAATTTAAATTTTGATATATTACGTGCAGTTTCTTGTGACATAATGACAGCCCTGATAGGACCCCTGAGTTCGGCTGGGCTATATGAAAAAATGAAATATTGCTGCTGTTAATGCAGGTTGCTTGATTACTCTGCGCACAAATGAACGAGTTATGTTCCTGCCGGTCTTTGCAAGCGCCTATCATTGGTATCAATGGTACGCCCTTGCAAAGATTTCAGAAACGAATCATACGGTTATAGATAAAAGACACACAGCTTGTCTTTTTTTTTATTTTACATGAATTTTTTTTTTGGCGACATTGTTACACCCCTGATATGACCCCCACCCCCCCCCGCTCCCTGAGGTTGTTTGCGCTATCAGGAAAATGAACTATTGCTGCCTTTCATGCAGATTGCTTGATTAATTGATAAGTCCTGATATGACCTTGGGAGGTCATCTGGACTATAAGCAGAATGGAATTGAAAAATGTCACTTTCAACGCGTTTATCACTCCATACGCAAATGGGTTATGTTGCTGTGAAATATTTGCAATGGCTTTCACTGGTGTCCGTTGGAAATATTTCAGTAACTAACCATTATGTAATGAATTACACCTATGGATCCTGGTTTTATGTGTATTGGGATACAGGTGTAAGAAAGCCGGCGTTCGTGTGTGTGTGTGTGTGTGTGTGTGTGTGTGTGTGTGTGTGCGTGTGCGTGCGTGCGTGTGTGTGTGTGATCGTGCGTGTGTATGTGTGTGTGTGTGTGAGATCGTGTGTGTGTGTGTGTGTGTGTGTGTGTGTGTGTGTGTGTGAAAGAGAGCTTTTTATTTAAGCCACGTGTATTTGCATCCGTAGAATATTTTAGGAGACATTTTCTTTTGTGTCTTTTTTTCAATATATTGAATTAGTTTTGACGTGGTAACATGCTTCATATGACCCCTTGAGGGCGGTTGGGCTTAAAGGAAAATGAAATATTGCTTTTTTCAGTGTAAGTTTTTTTTTTTTTAATGACGTGTGTTGACTCCAACGGCATGACAGCCCTGATATGGCCCTATGTGGTCAGGTGGGCTTTAAGCAGCATTACCTTACCTTACGTACTCAGAGAAAGGGGTTTTGTTGCTGATACTTGCAAAGGCCTATCATTGGTATGCCTTTGCAAATATTTCAGTAACGAACTCAACTATAAAAGATTAAAAACACATAGGGTTAGTTCATATGTTAGGATGGAGGTGTGTTCAAGGAGTTGGAATAATGTAAGAAAATAGACGTTCATTGAGTGTGTGCGTCTGTGTGTGTATTTCAGTATGTGTTCGGCTCTGCGTGTGTGTGTGTGTACGTGTGTGTGCGTGCGTGTGTGTGTTGTGTGTGTGTGTGTGTGTGTGTGTGTGTGTGTGTGTGTGTGTGTGTGTGCTAGTCTGTCTGTGCGCGCGCGCGCGCGTGTGTGTGTGTGTGGTGTTATTTCCTGTAAACGATTCTCAGCTGTTTCGAGATGATTGGAACAGCTTTCATCGAAAATTATCAATTTAGATTACAATATTAACATGCAATTCATTGCGATATAGTGACTGTCCTGATAGGACCCCTGAGTTCGGCTGGGCTATATGAAAAAAGAAATTATTGCTGCTGTTAATGGAGTTTGCTTGATTGCTCTATGCACAAAATGAAAGATTTTTGTTCCTGCCAATCTTTGCGAGCGCCTATCATTGGTATCACTGGTACGCCCTTGCAAAGATTTTAGAAACGAATCATGCTGTTAATGATTAAAGACACGCTGCTTGGTTTGTTGTTCTTGGTTTACATGCAATTTATTGTGACAAGGTAACAGCCCTGATAATGACCCCCCCACGCGAGGTTGGTTGGGCTATCAGGAAAATGAAATATTGCTGTTTTTAGTGCAGATGTCTTAATGGATGTCCTGATATGACCTATAGAGGTTAGGTGGACTATAAGCAGAATGAAATTGAAAACAAATGTTCCTTTTAATGGCCGATTATCACTCCATACACGAATGGGTTATGTTGCTGCGAAATATTTGCAATGGATATGGATATTTGCAATGGATATCATTGGTATCCATTGGAAATATTTCAGTAACAAACCAATATGTAATGAATTACACATGCAGACCCTGGTCCATGTGTATTAGGATGCAGGTGTCAGAAATCGGTCGTCCGTGTGTGTGTATGCGTGTGCAGATGTGTGTGTGCGCGTGTCTGTGCATGTGTGTGTTCGCATGTGCGTGTGTATGTTCGCATTTGCGTGTGTGTGTGTGTGTGTGTGTGTGTGTGTGTGTGTGTGTGTGTATGTGTGTGTGTGAGATCGTGTGTGTGTATGTGTGTGTGCGTGTGTGTGTGAAAGAGAGCTTTTTATTTAAGCCACGTGTATTTGCATCCGTAGAATAACATTTTAGGAGACATTTTCTTTTGTGTCTTTTTTTCAATATATTGAATTAGTTTTGACATGGTAACATGACATGACCCCTTGAGGGCGGCTGGGCTGAAAGGAAAATGAAATATTGCTTTTTTCACTTAAGCTTTTTTTTTTTTTAATGACTTGTGTGTTGACTGTGCAGTGAGAACCCTGATATGGCCCTATGTGGTCAGCTTGGCTATAAGAAACATTACCTTACCTTGCGTACTCAAAGAAATGGATTTTGTTGCTGATATTTGCAAAGGCCTATCATTGGTATGCCGTTGCAAATATTTCAGTAGCGAACTCTAATGTAAAGGATTAAAAAACACATTGGTTAGTTCATGTGTTAGAATGCGGGTGTGCTAAGGGAGTTTGAAGAGTGTAAGAAAGAAGACATTCATTGGTGCATGCGTCTGTGTGTATTTCAGTGAGTATGTGTTTGAGTCTCTCTATGCGAGCGCGTGCGCGCGCGCGTGTGTGTGTGTGTGTGTGTGTGTGTGTGTGTGTGTGATATTTTCTGTAAACGATTCTGAGCTGTTTTGGGATGTATGGAATAGTTTTCAATGGAAAAGTATCAATGGAAAATTATCAATTTAGATTACAATATTTACATGCATTACATATTGTGACATAGTGACAGCCCTGATAGGACCCTTGAGTTCGGCTGGGCTATAAGAAAAATGAAATATTGCTGCTGTTAAAGCAGGTTGCTTGATTACTCTATGCTCAAATGAACGAGTTATGTTCCTGCCAATCTTTGCATGCCCATATCATTGGTATCAATGGTACGCCGTTGCAAAGATTTCAGTAACGAATCTATTGTTATGAATAAAGACACACAGCCTGTCTTTTTTGTTTGATATGCAATGTATTGTGACATAGTTCCAAAGTGAGACGACTGCTGGCGGAAATCTAAACAACTCTTAAGTAAATGTTAGCAAACCGCCAAGAGAAGCGTAGACAAACGAGTCACAAGACAAAACGCGACGCGTTTCGACCTCTTAGGTCTCCTTCAGGCAAGCCACAAACAAATAGGACTTTCAATGCCTTAACTTGCGCTGAAGAGATCAAAGCTGAGCGACAAACGTGTTCATTTTCACTGTCCTATCTGCTTGTGTCTTGTCTGAAGAAGACCTAAGAGGTCGAAACGTGTTGTGTTTTGTCTTGTGACTCGTTTGTCTACGTTTCTTTGGCGCTTCGCTAACATTTATCTAAGATTTATTGTGACATGTTGACAGCCCCGATATGACCCCCACCCCCCCCCCGAGGTCCGAGGTCGGCTGGGCTATAAGGAAAATGAAAGATTGTTGCTTTTAATGCAGATTGCTTGAGTCCTGATATGACCTACGGACGTTTTGTGGACTAGAAGCAGAATGGAATTGAAAAACATTGTCACTTTTGATGCTTCATCACTCCATACACAAATGTGCTATGTTGCTGTAGAATACTTGCAATGGCTATCACTGGTATCCATTGGAAATATTTCAGTAACAGACCATTCTGTAGTAGATTAAACATACAGATCCTGGTTCGTGTGTATTAGGATATAGGTGTGAGAAAGCTGGCATTCGTGTGTGTGTGTGTGTGTGTGTGTGTGTGTGTGTGTGTGTGTGTGTGTGTGAAAGAGAGAGAGAGAGTCAGTCTGTGCGTGTGTGTGTGTGTGTGCGTGTGTGTGCGTGCGTGTGTGTGTGTGTGTGCGTGC
Organism: Conus betulinus; assembly: GCA_016801955.1. NCBI lineage: Eukaryota > Metazoa > Mollusca > Gastropoda > Neogastropoda > Conidae > Conus > Conus betulinus. The sequence continues at coordinate 100,001 of JADBJO010004975.1, forward strand.
GTGTGTTTGCGTGTGCATGTTTATGGTTGTGTGTGATGTGTTTGTGTGTGTGTGTGTGTACGAACATGCTTGCGTGCATGTGAGTGAGAGTGCCTATGTTAAAGAGAGCCTTTCATTTAAGTCAAGGCTTTAGCATGCGTGAAATACCATCTTAGGGGACATTTCCTTTTCCGAGTCTGTAATTAAAAAAAAAAAATTGATTTATTTTTTGGCATGGTAACATGCTTGATATGACCCCTTTGAGGTCGGCTGGGCTGAAGGGAACATTAAATATTGCTTCTTTGAGTGCAAGTTTTTTTTTTTTTTAATGAATTCTGAGTTGACTCCGACGTGGTGACTGCTAGCCCTAACACGGCCCTTTGTGGTCAGCTGGGCAATAAGCAACATTATCTGACCTTCCCTGCTAAACAAAATGGAATTTGTTGCTGGTATTTGCAAGGGCCTATCATCGGTACGCGCTTTGCAAATATTTCAGTAACCAATTCTAATTTAACGGATTAAACACATATAGATTAGTGCATGTGTTAGGATGCAGGTGTGTTAAAGGAGTTGGAAGAGTGTTAGAAAGTAGACGTTCATTGGTGCATGTGTATGTGTGTGTGAGTATGTGTTTATGAGTTATGGTTTGGGGTGTTTGGAATGTTTCAGTGGGAACTTATCACTTTAAATCATATTTACATGCAATTAATTGTAATATAGTGACTGCCCTGATAGGAGTTTGGCTGGGCTATATATGAAAAATGAAATATTGCTGCTGTTAATGCATGTTGCTTCAGTGCTCAATGCACAAATGAACGAGTTATGTTCCTGCCAATATTTGCAAGTGCCTATCATCGGTATTAATGGTACACCCTTGCAAAGATTGGAGTTACGAATCATATTATGTATAAAAGACAAATAGCGTGTCTACTTTTTATTTTACATGAGATTTATTGTGACATGTTAAGAAAATAGACATTGATTGGTGTGTGTGTGTGTGTGTGTGTGTGTGTGTGTGTGTGTGTGTGTGTGTGTGTGTGTGTGTGTGTCTGCGAAAAACCACCTGTTACACACACACACACACACACACGCACGCACGCACGCACGCACGCACGCACGCACGCACACACACACACACACACACACACACACACGCACACGTGCGCGCACTGTCAAAATTAGGTTTATATGTTTGTGTACAGGGACGCTAAATGAAGGTACATTGTATTACGTTTCGCGTAATATTTTTAACGTTCATGATGACTGTTTTCGAGCGCGCGTACGCGCGCGCGCGCGCGCGCGCGCGTGTGTGTGTGTGTGTGTGTGTGTGTGTGTGTGTGATATTTTCTGTAAATGATTCTGAGCTGTTTTTGGGATGTTTGGAATAGTTTTCAATGGAAAAGTATCAATTTAGATTACAATATTTACATGCATTATTTATTGTGACATAGTGACAGCCCTGATAGGACCCTTGAGTTCGGCTGGGCTATATGAAAATGAAATATTGCTGTTGTTAAAGCAGGTTGTTTGATTACTCTATGCGTAAACGAACGAGTTATGTTCCTGCCCATCTTTTCATGCGTATATATCATTGGTATCAATGGTACGCCGTTGCAAAGATTTCAGTAACGAATCATATTGTTATGAATAAAGACACACAGCCTGTCTTTTTTGTTTGATATGCAATGTATTGTGACTAGTTCCAAAGTGAGACGACTGCTGGCGGAAATCTAAACAACTCTTAAATAAATGTTAGCAAACCACCAAGAGAAGCGTAGACAAACGAGTCACAAGACAAAACACGACGCGTTTCGACCTTTTAGGTCTTCTTCAGGCAAGACACACAAACAAATAGGACTTTCAAATGCCTTACCTTGCGCTGAAGAGATCAAAGCTGAGCGACAAACTTGTTCATTTTCACTGTCCTATTTGTTTGTGCCTTGCCTGAAGAAGACCTAAGAGGTCGAAACGCGTCGTTGTTTGTCTTGTGACTCGTTTGTCTACGTTTCTCTTGGCGGTTTGCTAACATTTATCTAAGATTTATTGTGACATGTTGACAGCCCTGATATGACGTCCACCCCCCCCCCCCCCTCCCCGAGGTCGGCTGGGCTATAAGGAAAATGAAAGATTGTTGCTTTTAATGGAGAGATTGCTTAATTGAGTCCTGATATGACATACGGAAGTTTTGTGGACTAGAAGCAGAATGAATTGAAAAAACATTGTCACTTTTGATGCGTTCATCACTCCATACACAAATGAGCTATGTTGCTGTAGAATATTTGCAATGGCTATCACTGGTATCCATTGGAAATATTTCAGTAACAGACCATTCTGTAGTAGTAGATTAAACATACAGATCCTGGTTCGTGTGTATTAGGATATAGGTGTGAGAAAGCTGGCATTCGTGTGTGTGTGTGTGTGTGTGTGTGTGTGTGTGTGTGTGTGTGTGTGAGAGAGAGAGAGAGAGAGAGAGAGAGTGAGTCTGTGCGTGTGCGTCTGTGTGTTCGTGCGTGCTTGCGTGCGTCTGTGTGTGCGTGCGTGTGTTTGCGTGTGCATGTTTATGGTCGTGTGTGTGTGTGTGTGTGTGTGTGTGTGTGTGTGTGTGTGTGTGTGTACGAACATGCTTGCGTGCGTGTGAGTGAGAGTGCCTATGTTAAAGAGAGCCTTTCATTTAAGTCAAGTGCTTTAGCATGCGTGAAATACCATCTTAGGGGACATTTCCTTTTCCGAGTCTGTAATTTAAAAAAAAAAATCATTTATTTTTTGGCATGGTAACATGCTTGATATGACCCCTTTGAGGTTGGCTGGGCTGAAGGGAACATTAAATATTGCTTCTTTGAGTGCAAGTTTTTTTTTTTTTTTTTTTAATGAATTCTGAGTTGACTCCGACGTGGTGACTGCTAGCCCTAACACGGCCCTTTGTGGTCAGCTGGGCAATAAGCAACATTATCTGACCTTCCCTGCTAAACAAAATGGAATTTGTTGCTGGTATTTGCAAGGGCCTATCATCGGTACGCCTTTGCAAATAGTTCAGTAACGAATTCTGATTTAACGGATCAAACACACACAGGTTAGTGCATGAGTTAGGATGGAGGTGTGTTAAAGGAGTTGGAAGAGTGTTAGAAAGTAGATGTTCATAGGTGCATGTATCTGTGTGTGTGAGTATGTGTTTATGAGTTATGGTTTGGAATGTTTTCAGTGGAAAATTATCAGTTTTTCAATCATATTTACATGCAATTCATTGTAATATAGTGACTGCCCTAATAGAAAGTTTGGCAGGGCTATATATGAAAAATGAAATATTGCTGCTGTTAATGCATGTTGCTTTAGTGTTCAATGCACAAATGAACGAGTTATGCCAATATTTGCAAGTGCCTATCATCGGTATTAATGGCACGCCCTTGCAAAGATTTGAGTTACGAATCATATTATTAGGTATAAAAGACACATAGCGTGTCTACTGTTTATTTTACATGAGATTTATTGTGACATGGTTAAGAAAACAGACATTGGTGCGTAGTTCAGAGTGTGTGTGTGTGTGTGTGTGTGTGTGTGTGTGTGTGTGTGTGTGTGTGTGTGCACGCGCGCGCGCGCATGTGTGTGTATGTGTGTGTGCGTGTGTGTGTCTGCGAAAAGCCACCTATTAAACACACACACACACACACACACACACACACACACACACACACACACACACACACACACACACACACACACACAGAGAGGCGCGCGCTGTCAAAATTAGGTTAAATGTTTGTGTACAGGGACGCTAAATGAAGGTACATTGTATTACGTTTCGCGTAATATTTTTAACGTTCATGATGACTATTTTCGAATGTGTGTGTGTGTGTGTGTGTGTGATATTTTCTGTAAACGATTCTGAGCTGTTTTGGGATGTTTGGAATAGTTTTCAATGGAAAAGTATCAATTTAGATTACAATATTTACATGCATTATTTATTGTGACATAGCGACAGCCCTGATAGGACCCTTGAGTTCGGCTGGGCTATATGAAAAATGAAATATTGCTGGTGTTAAAGCAGGTTGCTTGATTACTCTCTGCGTGAACGAACGAGTTATGTTCCTGCCCATCTTTTCATGCGTATATCATTGGTATCAATGGTACGCCGTTGCAAAGATTTCAGTAACGAATCATATTGTTATGAATAAAGACACACAGCCTGTCTTTTTTGTTTGATATGCAATGTATTGTGACATAGTTCCAAAGTGAGACGACTGCTGGCGGAAATCTAAACAACTCTTAAATAAATGTTAGCAAACCACCAAGAGAAGCGTAGACAAACGAGTCACAAAACAAAACACGACGCGTTTCGACCTCTTAGGTCTTCTTCAGGCAAGCCACAAACAAATAGGACTTTCAATGCCTTACCTTGCGCTGAAGAGATCAAAGCTGAGCGACAAACTTGTTCATTTTCACTGTCCTATTTGTTTGTGCCTTGCCTGAAGAAGACCTAAGAGGTCGAAACGCGTCGTGTTTTGTCTTGTGACTCGTTTGTCTACGTTTCTCTTGGCGGTTTGCTAACATTTATCTAAGATTTATTGTGACATGTTGACAGCCCTGATATGACCCCCCACCTCCCACCCCCCTCCCCGAGGTCGGCTGGGCTATAAGGAAAATGAAAGATTGTTGCTTTTAATGCAGATTGCTTAATTGAGTCCTGATATGACCTACGGAAGTTTTGTGGACTAGAAGGAGAATGGAATTGAAAAACATTGTCACTTTTGATGCGTTCATCACTCCATACACAAATGAGCTATGTTGCTGTAGAATATTTGCAATGGCTATCACTGGTATCCATTGGAAATATTTTAGTAACAGACCATTCTGTAGTAGATTAAACATACAGATCCTGGTTCGTGTGTATTAGGATATAGGTGTGAGAAAGCTGGCATTCGTGTGTGTGTGTGTGTGTGTGTGTGTGTGTGTGTGTGTGTGTGAGAGAGAGAGAGAGAGAGAGAGAGAGAGAGAGAGAGAGAGACTGTGCGTGTGTGTCTTATGTG
>JADBJO010004975.1:112500-120000 GCA_016801955.1 Conus betulinus
CGCTGTTGGTCGCCCTAAAACGCTGATTCAGTCTAACAATAACTGAATGATGCACACCAAGTCGTCGCGCCACTTCAGCCTTTGCAATGCCATCTTGTATCCACGCAATCGCCTGGTTTTGTCAAAGGTGCTAAGTTTTCTTCGTGGTGGCATGGTGAGAAAAGGGCTGACAGTAACCAACCCCGCGCTTAAACAGCCAAAAGAAGGGGCATAAAACTCACTTGAGAGACTGCTCTTGCACGGGAAAAAAAAAGAATTTTCATTTTACACATCTTGTGTCGCCAGCAAGCTTGATGCAAAACAGGCACAGTTAACGCAACTTTGCTTTTTATCCCCGCGCGGTAACGAGGTCACCAAGACCCCCGTGCGCACTACCAGTTGACACAGGCTGGATTACACACTGCTGTGTGAGATTCCATCATTGGTTGCCGCATAACAAAAAAACAATGTTTTTTGAAGGGATGAATCAACCCCCACCCTCACTCACTCTCTCTCTCTCTCTCTCATTTTCTGTGTCTGTGTGCGTCTATGCGCGCGCGCGCGCGCGCGCGCGTGTGTGTGTGTGTGTGTGTGTGTGTGTGTGTCTCTCTCTCTCTCTCTCTCTCTCTCTCTCTCTCTCTCTCTCTCTCTCTCTCTCTCCCCAAAGGCATTAATGCTGATTTCATTACTTTCACAAAAGTGCACTCTCTCTCCATAGGGGTGGATGTAAAATAAACGCATCAATGATGATTTCATTACTTTCACTAAAGTGTTCTCTCTCATTGTCTGTCTGTCTGTCTGCCTGCCTGCCTGTCTCTCTCTCTCTCTATCTCTGTCTGTCTGTCTCTGTCTCTCTGTCTGTCTCTTTTTTTAAAATCCATCACTGTATCTCTGTCTCTCTCTCTGTCTCTCTCTCTCTCTCTCTCTCTCTCTCTCTCTCCCCCCCCCCCCCCCTCTTCTCGCTCGCTCGATGTCTCCTTCTGTCTCTATATTTCTGTCTCTTTGTCTGTCTGCTTTGTCTTTGTCTCTGTTTCTGTCTGTCTGTCTGTCTGTCTGTCTCTCTCTCTCTCTGCCTATTAGTCTCTGCCTCTGTCTCTGTTCATCTGTGTGCGCGCGCGTGCGTGTGTTTGTGTGTGTGTGTGTGTGTGTGTGTGTGTGTGTGTGTGTGTGTGTGTGTGTGTGTGCGTGTGTGCGTGCGTTCGTGCGTGCGTGTGCGTGCGCGCTCGCGTGAGTGTGCGGGCGCGCGGACGTGTGTGTGTGCGTGTGTGTTTCTCTCTCCGTGTATCTGTCTCTCTGTCTCTGTCTCTGTGTGTGTCTCTCTCTGTCTGTCTGCGCCTCCAGTTACTCCGGTTAGACTCAACAGCTAACCCACCGACCTTTACCTTACCACTCTTATTTGATAGATGTGACAGATCTGCACACAGTCCCTTTCTCACACAGCAGTATGGACATGCACAACACTGCTCAACGCTGTCTTTCTCACACAGCGATATGAACATTGCTCAACGCTGTCTTTCACACACAGCGATATGAACATGCACAACACTGCTCAACGCTGTCTTTCTCACACACTGCTCAGCAGTATGGACATGCACAACACTGCTCAGCGCTGTCTTTCTCACACGGCGATATGAACATGCACAACACTGCTCAACGCTGTCTGTCTTTAAAACCTCTACAATGCATTTGCCAAATGTTCTCATTCATCCGACTGACAGCCAGTAGTTTACGTTCATCCTCGGAGTGCCGCTTGTCATCATCAATGACCTTAAATTGATTAGAACAGTGCTTGACTTAAAGTACAAGACTGGAAATTGCAGCGTGGTGTATATTAAACCGAGGTTCCGTGTGTGAACACATGCATAACATCTTGTACACACATTAAATCCCATCAACTTTCGGAACAGAAGCCATTTTTTGCCGTTGGTATGGTTGACACATTACACATAGCATCCACTCTGCGTGAGAAATGGAAAGACTGAAGGAAGTAAGGAAATTGAGTGAACGATATTGAACGACATTGACTGGATGACACGGGAAACAAATGAATGAAGCGCCAGCTAGCAGGTCTTCAGTCAGCACTACTACCCAGGTAGGCAGCCCGTTGTGTAAACGAGAGTTCATTGTAAAGCGCTTAGAGCTTGGTCTCAGCTGAGGATAGGTGCTATATCAGTATTCAAAATAGTAGTAGTAGTAGTAGTAGTAGTAGTAGTAGTAGTAACAACAACAACAACAACAACAACAATAATAATCATCATTATGATAATCATCAATCATCATCATCATCATCATAATCATCATAATCATAATAATCATAAGAGTGATGAGTTAATCAGCAGTATTCACCTTCAGTGCTGGGATTTACACCACGTGAGACATAAATAGAACTCGGCAGTATCCTTTGAGAAAATTGTCCAGAGATGTGCTGACAAATCTCGTCATTATCTTTTAACAATAGAACAATATATGTCATTCTATATAGTCTCCTTTAATCGTAATTTATTGTTTGTAGCATTTTCATGACAGCTGGGGTGCGGGATGCTTTAAGAACTTTCGAGTTATGGTCTCCGGATTATTTATTTATTTTTTTTTTTTTAAGAAAGAAAGAAATTATTCTTCTAAAGTGTGGAGTCCAGACACACTGTGTAGACACACATTTCTGCTCCGTGCAATCTCCAATATTGCTATAACATTCACAATAAACGACTTAATGACTTAAATAACTGTTAGCGAACCGCCCCCCAAAACGTAGACAAACGAATCGCAAGACAAAACACGACGCGGTTCTAGGTCCTAGGCACCTTCAGGCAAGATACAAAACAATCATTACAACGAAAATGACAAGCAATCACTTAATCTCTTTAGCGCAAGATAAGCGAGCAATCACTTATCTTCAATCTCTTTAGCGCAAGATAAGCGAGCAATCACTTATCTTCAATCTCTTTAACGCCTATATTGCGCTGAAGATCTTGAAGATAAATGATTGCCGTTCATTTCCATTGTAATAATTGTTTTGTATATTGCCTGAAGAAGACCTAAGAGGTCGAAACACGTCGTGTTTTGTCTTGCGAATCGTTTGTCCACCTTTTCTGGGCGGTTCTCTAAGATGTGTATTTTGTTGAGATGACGCACTGTGCTTGTCACCATGGTGTCAAGACAAGTGTAGTTTTTTGTAGGATGACGTGCTGTGTTTGTTGTCACAGCGTCTTCACACGTGCGGTATTTTCGTAAGGCGACACATTATGTTTATTGTCAAGGTGTCGACAGGCATATGGTATTTTTGTAGGATGCTGCGTTGTGCTTGTTTTCAAGACTTTAAAAAGCACGTAGTATTTTGTAGAAGGACGCACTGAGTTCGTTGCGTTTGCATCGAGACGCGAGTGGTATTTTTGCTCGGTGATGCATTGCGTTTATTGTCATAGCGTCAAGAGAGACGTGATACTTTTGTAGGGTCTTGTCATTGTCTTGGCGTGAACACATGTAATATTTCTTGGGTTCTGAAGTTCATGTTTTGACTTGAAATGAACACAAACGTCGTATTTTCGTAGAGTACTGTGTTGTTGATCATCATCGCGTCAACATTTTTATGGTGTTTTTATAGGGTCCTGCATAGTGTTTATTGTCATGGATTTGACACGTATGCGTTTTTTTTTTTTTTTCGTTATGAGCCACGCTGTGTTTTCATATGTTATCAACACCAATATGATATTTTTGTAAAATGATGCACTGTTTATTGTCATAAAATGAACACGTGTGTGGTAGAGTGTTTATTATCATGTCGCCAATACACATGTAGTATCTTTGCAGCGTGTAATGCCGTTTTCATTGACGTATCAACGCGCAAGTGATATTTTTGTTAGGTAATATTTTATTCATTGTCATGGCGTCAACACGCATGTGATAGTTTTGTAGGGTGATGTTTTATTCATTGTCATGGCGTCAACACATGTATGTGATATGTTTTATTTTGTCATGGCGGTGATAGTTTTTAGGGTGATTTATGTCATTGTCATGGCGTCAACACGCATGTGTAGTTTTGTAGGGTGATGTTTTATTCATTGTCATGGCGTCAACACGCATGTTTAGTTTTGTAGGGTGATGTTTTATTCAATGTCTCGGCGTCAACACGCATGTAGTATTTTGTAGGGTGATTTACTGTTTATTGTCATGTCATCAACACTCATTTTTTTTGTAGAAGGTGTACTGTTTACTGTCATGTTGTCAATAGGCATTTTGTATTTTTGCAGGGTCATATTCTATTGTTATCATGTCAGCACGTTCGTGGTATTTTTATGCCCTGCTTGTTGCGAACTACACTGTTGATGGTGTGTGGTGTTCTGTATCTATTTTGGCTGGAGAATCCTCAGAATCTACGGAGAAATTCCAAACTTTAACACTGGAGAAAGACATGTATCCAAACAAGAATAATGCCCCCCCCCCCCCCCCCCCCCCCCCCCCCCCCCCCAGGCGGAACAGGCAATGCGATGACTTACTCTACACAATGACAACTGAGATACGTAGAGGCCATTTATCGCATGGCAGCAAAGTACCTGCCCCAAACAGCTTTGCTCTAGACATCCGGAGTAAAAAGAGGTACAGGCGACCCCAATGAAATCTGATACGAAACTGCTGTTTACATCTATATATTGATAGATAGCTGTTCGTTACATGGATGTACGTGTGTGTGTGTGTGTGTGTGTGTGTGTGTGTGTGTGTGTGTGTGTGTGTGTGTGTGTGTGTGTGTGTGTGTGTGTGTGTTTCCCTTTTTTTTCATAGCTCTTTTTTTTTTTTTTCCTTTGAGTATGTTTGGTAAAATAATTATTATTATTCTTTATGTTTAAATGTTGTTATGTTCCAGTGTTGTTACGTTGATTAAAATGAATTAAAAAAGTTAAAAAAAAAAAAGAAATCTGATACAAAACAGACAGGAGAGAACTAAAAGGCAAAGGGGTGATCCCTCAGATGACCCCCAGAGGAGTAGCAGACAGACAAAGGAGGAGATCCTTTGCCATCACCTCAAACTCTAAAGGCCAAGATGGCACAGAGAGGGTTGAAAAAAAAAAAAAAAAAAAAACAAAAACCAGCAACAATCAGCACCGATTTGCGGGTTGAACTCCAAGTACATCCAACATAACAGAATGATGGCTGGCCTGAATGTGGTGGTGTCAGTGTGGTTCTTCTCTACGGCTCTCTTATGGATGGTTATCCCCAGTCTCTCGGTTGTAATACGTAAGACAGGTATTGACGTTAAGTCTGAATTAGACCACCAGGCAACCGTGGCTTGAAAATCACGTAGACGGGGTGACCCAGACAAGCGGTGTGACCCTGAGTCCACTGTACGTAATAGGTGATTGCAGTGTACCCAGTGGTTTCTGCTGGTTCGTCTTGCAGTTCCTATCCCTTCCTGTGTTTGATGGGCCTGACCACATCACCGCTGCTACTCTTGCTGGCTGATTGCGTGGAGCGCTGTTACGTGACACTTCGCTGATGAACCTCTGGAAAGGATAGGCAAGGGCTATGTTCTTGGGGTAAATGGTGGGAAACATTTGTCTCTATATTCCCCGGGTGGACACAATGTGAGTCAACGGGTATGTCATTTGGTGCATGCCAACTCACAAGCCAAAGACATATTACCTTACGTTCCATATAGGTTTAATGTCAACACGCACCACAGGTCGTGTTGTAGGCGGGAATAATTGTATAAGAGAGTGGGGGATGGTAGGGAACGTAACACTACACTGATACCACCAGAACGACAACACGTCAAGATGTGTAGCGACAATGGCTGTCTTTATCCTCAGCGCCATCAGGATTCAAACTCGCAGCGTCTGACTGTGAATCCGGTGCTGGACCCACTGAGCCCAAGCCCAAGTCAACTATCAGGCCACAACAAGGATGACGTGTGTTGCTAGTTTTTTTTTTAAGCATCTCGGTATGTCAGCAGCAATGAACTATGTTCAGAGCAGTAGAGATTCTAGGAGAAGGGAGATGCCCACTGTTGCTAGTAAAACTTTAACACAGAAAACCGGCTTTGCAGACAGGCGTCATGAGTTCGAATCCCATCTGTGAGCATCATCAAAGCGGCCATATTGGCAGCCCCTCTTCAGGTGTCGTCTGTCTGTAGGCGTCGGTATGGTGTAAAAGAGATTTCATTTCCTCTCCTCTTCCAGGACAGTTTATTACCCTACATATCCCCCATGGTGGATGTGGACCTCAAAGCGGCTAATGCACTTACTGCTGGTGCTGCGTGGACACCTGCGTCCCCTTGCTGTTCTGTCAGGTCATGCTAATTTCATCACCAAGGGAACCGCAGTGTGAGCAGAGCGTTTGGCTATGGAGCTGACAGTTGTTGGTCTGAACCCTTTGTGAGGTCGAACTACCACTGTTTCCAAACCGTGTCTGACCACCTGGCGGTGAATGGCACCTGTTTCACTTCAGGGAAAGTAAAAGCAGCAGAAGGAGAGCGCTGGGAGCTGTCTCATGCCATTCCATGGACACAATACATCATTAACAGTTCACTGCCATAAGAAGGCAATGTGATTTTAGCCTTTAACTGGTGTTTTTAGAGCGCTGGACATTAGAAACTGCAGGCTGTTTTAATTTCAGCCTTTAACTGGAGTTTTCAGAACGTCGGACAGTAACTGGTGTTTTCAAACGTCGGACAGTATAACAGCAGGCTGTTTTGACTGGTGTTTTCAGAACGTTGGACATTAGAAAGCAGCACTGCTGTTTTAACTGGTGTTTTTTTAGAAAGTTTTGGACATTAGAAACAGCAGGCTGTTTTAACTGGTGTTTTTCAGAACGTCGGACATTAGAAACAGCAAGCTTTTTAACTGGTGTTTTCAGGTTGGACATTAGAAACAGCAGGCTGTTTTAGCTGGTATTTCCAGAATGTCCGACATGAGAGAACAGCAGGCTGTTTTAACATCTGGCAGCTGCTGTCGGAAACATGTTCTTTAATCTGGCAATGACTGGAAATATAGTTCTGTATGTGTTTTGTTTCATCTTTTGTATCTCTCTCTCTCTCTCTCTCTCTCTGCACACACACACACACACACACACACACACACACACACACACACACACACACACACACCTAGATACATATGTATATATATATATATATATATATATATATATATATATATATATATATCGCTTGAAGGGGGGCTTCTCTTCTGGATTGGCTGCACGTATTGTTCGGTTTTTTTGGGGTTGTTTACAGTTCAGGGTGCGTTTGCTGACAACGATTTCCATTTGTGCCCTGCAGTTGTTTACTATTTCTACTTTAGTATTTAGGGTTGCTAAGTATGGTTTGCATAGTATTAACCATTTTTTTTCTGTTGAACATAGGTTGCATCTTTTTGAAATGTTGTTGTATGGTGATGCCCTTTTTATGATTTTCCAGGATATGTTATAGTTTTTTTTTTTTGTCTTTAAGTCTCCAAATATATTTGCTCAGTTCTGTTTGGTTTTTGTATTTTTCTTTGTTGAATGACTGTTTATGGTTTGCGTATCTGG
>JADBJO010004975.1:127500-132500 GCA_016801955.1 Conus betulinus
CTAAAAAAAAAAAAAAAAGTAAATCCAATCGTGTTTGAGGGGAAAAAAAGTTAATCTGGCGCCGCACGTCGTCGTCATATAAATTAATTGTCTTCAGTCCTCCAATTCGGCGTTGCCATAATCTCACCTTTCATGCAAGAGTAGTCATGTTATCCATTCCAGATCCCGAATCATAACCACAGTTTGCCGAAACGTTTCAATGAAATGACTTCTACTCAGTCCCATACCTGGGCTCTTTGGACATCTTGCCGTCATTCATTTCTTGACAAGATGTCTGGCAGTCAGAAACGTGGCACCAGCTGTCGTCACTCTCCCAGAGCTGGACCTACTGCGTGCGTGCGTGCGTGTGTGACAGACAGACAGACAGACAGACAGAGAGAGAGAGAGAGAGAGAGAGAGAGAGAGAGAGAGAGAGAGAGAGAGAGAGAGAGAGAGAGCCTGCAGTTCTGCAGTACTTTTCAATGAAACCAACATTTCCCAGAACTTGTGAAATCTCAGTAGTAACTGCATTGACTTCGGACCCTCATATACCAGGTTTTTTTTTTTTTTTTTTTTTTTTTTTTTTTTTTAGTAATGGCATTTTCGTGAAATCTTTGGGTCTTAACGTTGTTTGGATCGCAGATTTAATTACAACGCCAGTTTCGAATATTTGACAGTCGAGGGTGGTTTTTGTAGATATTGGATTATGGGATCCAGACCCGTGCTGCTGTGCATGCGGTGTTGCACCACACGTGGATTTCAATCCAGAAAATCACAGCTGACATGTCGGGGGGACCAACCTCTTCTACTTGTACAGGGATTGTTAAATTTCGAGATTTCCCATTCCCATGGGGATGTCTGGGGCTGAGTACAAATTGTATTCCCGCGTTCTGGAAGTTTGTAATAGTTACAACCTTATTTTCTGACACTGTCTTTGACTGTGTTCTCGTTCTCTCTCCCTGTCTGTCTGTCTGTCTGTCTGTCTGTCTCTTTCCGTGCTTGCGTACGTGTGCGTGTGCGTGTGTGTGTGCCCATGTGTGTGTGTGTGTGTGTGTGTGTGTGTGTGTGTGTGTGTGTGTGTGTGTGTGTGCGTGTGTGTGCGTGTGTGTGCGCGCGTGAGTGCGTGTGTCCTGTGTGTGTGTGTGTGTGTGTGTGTGTGTGTGTGTGTGTGTGTGTGTGTGGTTGTGTGCCCGTGCATGCATGCGTGTACATGCGTGCGTGCATGCGTGCGTGCGTTTGTGCTTGCATCCATGTTTGCGTACGTGCTAGTATGTATGTGTGTGTGTGTGTGTGTGTGTGTGTGTGTGTGTGTGTGTGTGTGTGTGTGTGTGTGTGTGTGTGTGTGTGTTAACAGTACAGTTAAAAGCGACAAAAATGGGGTTTGGGATGATGGAAACTGAATCAATCAACAACTGGACAATGAATCAAACGCTCCGAAAAAAATACGAAGAAGTGAACAACTGTTCAACATGTTTTGAAGAGAGATGGAAGACTCGGATAAAAAAACAACAACAAAACAACTATCTTTGAGATACTAGTTCTTTGACTTTGGAGTAATGGACGAGTAAATGATTAATCGTTATTTCTCTTCCGCACATGCACTGGACATTTTTGCTGTATTTTGTATATGCATCAGGCTGGAAACTCACCTGGAATAAGATCCGGACAAGAAAAATCAAAGAGGCTTCATATTGTTTTTGTTCTTAGGATTTATGTAGTGCTGACTGTAGGACACTTTAGATTTTTAAGTTTCTTGTCGAACATTTCGTATGACACATGTACTAAACATCTATAACTTTCTTGCAAATCTACGCGTATCTTAACTGGAACTGAACCATCATGATTGTTTGCTCCTTTTCTTGCAGCTCCATCAGCCCATTCGTTTGAAACATTCCATAGTCAACAGAAAGTTACACTGGTGCCTTTCAATGATAAAAGATGAACAGTGAGTCTAATTTCAATTATTAATTCTGATCGCACTTTCTGGGTTAGAGATTAAGGGTGCCTGTGAGATCGATTTAGAATCAACACACACACACACACACACACACACACACACACACACACACACACACACACACACACACACACATGCATGTACATGTATACGCACACGACCACACACACACACACACACACACACACACACACACACACACACACACACACACACATGTACACATGTACATGCACACACAAAAACACATACATACGCACGCACGCACGCACGCACGCACGCACACACACACACACACACATACACACACACACGCGTGCGCGCGCTATGGTTGTTTCTGGGTGTGATCATCCTGACGTTAACTGACTAACATAGCTTTACCACCAACATCAGTCAGTGCATGCTGACTGCCGGCATTTCCTCTCCCTGCTGGCACCGCCGTCTGGAGTCTCCGCTTGGTACAGCCCTGAGTGCTAAGCCGGACATCCGAAAACATGGAACTATGGGACAGTATTGGAGTCACAACATCATGACGTGACGGGTTTTTTTCATGAACAGAATAATCATGACAATAATAATGATGATTGTAATTGCTTTGAAATGTGACCGTTTCCTTGATCAAGATAAAGAATGCCTCAACGTAATAATAACGAATGTAACATTTCAAATATAACACAATAATTGTGACTATCATAGCTTTACAACATGACCATTTCTGCCAAAACAGTCTATGACAACAATAATGATAACTGCAAGACTTTCAAACTGTCATACTGCGATTGTGTGCTTTGCAAGAGAAGAATTGATTCCTGGACAGCAGAAAATATGTCCATTGTAAAATTCAGAACGAGAGGGGATTAATTACCGCCAAGGACACAGACAAACAGAGTACAGGACAAGTCCCCCCCCCCCCCCCCCCCCCCCCACACACACACACACACACACACACTATTTCCTCTCCCATGATCCCGTTCTGGGTGGATTCGTTTCCGTCCGACGGCCATTTTGATCGTGAGGTGAACATGAGAAGATAAGTGGTTTCTCGTTCTTCGTTTTCACTGTCCTAAATGTTATTTGTTTTCGGTTGAAGAAGAACCCAAGAGGTGGAAATGCATTGTGTCGTGTCCTGTTCTCTGTTTGTCTGTTTCCTTGGCGGTAACGGACCCGCTCTCTTTCTAAATTTGGCTTCATTTTCCGCTCCCGGTCACTCCGTTTTGAAATTTGATGTCTATAGTAGTTTCTAAAGGTGACTTTTTTGTCAAAGCAATGAGTATTTTCATGCCAACTGTAATAATGACAGTGACAGTTTCGGAAGGCTGTACGTGACTGTTTGCTTTGTCAGGATGAGATCTGGTTATAGGACAACAGCAATAGAGACTAACACTGCTTTAAAATGTGAGCTTTTTCTTCCCCAGAACAACGAGTGTCTCCATGAGAACAAGAATGAAGGTTGTGACAGTTTCAAAAGGTTATGCTGTGATGTTTTGTTTTCGCAAGGCAAGAGTTGTAGAGATAATGACTCTAATTGTTTGAAAATATGACCGCTTTCTTCGTCGAAGCAATGTTAGTACCCATGATAACAATAACAATGCTTAACAGTTTCAAAAAGTCATAATGTAACTGTTTCATTGAGGTTGTGTGGTTGTTGCTGTAGTAGTTGTTGTTGTTGTCACAAACTCAAAAAGAAAAAAATGCTATTCCATCGAACAAAAGAGACACAACACATTTCAAGACAAAACACGTCGCGATTCGACCTCTTTGGTCTTCTTCAGACAAGAGGAAACAACACTTAGGACAACGAAAACGAAGGAAGAGCAGTCACTTATTTCCTGAAATTAGGCGCGAAATAGACTTTGAATATTACCGTTGTTGTTGTTGTTGTTGTTGTTGTTGTTTGTTGTTGTGGTTGAGGTGGTGATGGTGGTAGCTGTTAGTGAAAACTAACATTGTCTGCACAATAACATTTCACTGTAGAAACTCATAGTTGGCTGTCTCCATGATTTCATAGGGTCATATTGTGACTTTTTTTATTAAACCAATCATTCTTTCCACGACAACACACATACTTGTTTGATCATTAATTATGTCTCAATGTAATAACTCCATCTTACCCACATTCAGAACATCACCAGGTATACACATGGTAAAGCAGCTGATTGCTGCAGATATGTAATATTCTCTTTGTTTCTTTTTGAGGATGGGGTTTCCTGGGGCAGCAAGGTGACATCCTGAAAAGGCGCTCTGTGGTCGGCTGGTCTGTTATGAAAAAAAAAAAACTACACTAAAAAATTACGAATCATGTGCACAAAAAGGCAGTCATGATGTCAGATATACTTCACTGCTTTTGATGTGGAGCATAGCACAGTGGGTGAAAAGAAGGTAAGGTAATGTTGCTTGTTACGGATGGAATGGGTGGTGTCTGCAGGTGTCTGACTGTCCGACTCTCACACAGAAATTATGGATGCATGTACGACTTTTCGAAATCACATACACACACCTACTCACCCGAACATTGACAGCCAGGCAACACTTTTTCTGTTTTATGCTGCTTGAGCCATCAGACAAACATATATAATAAATGCAAAATCATAGTCGGCACGCCAACCACAAGGCGTACACACAAAACTATATGTATGTACTAATATTTCAAATACGCCAAACAGGGGCGCACGACACAAAATATATCTATATTTAATTCACTATCTACTGTCGCTGCTGTTCCAACGACGGAAACAGTACAGATTAAGAAAAAGATTATTGATTCGTGCGTTACACTATAGGTTAGTCGTGTGACACAAGGGAGCGTACTGGCTGAACGTGGCCCAGAGTTTGAGTGAAATTTTTAACACTGTTCACGCGATTTGAATATAAACAGGCGTTGGCCTGTATCGGTGCGCACTCTGAGAATGGAACAGACAATTTAGATGAAGAAGAGGCTGACTGTGCCCATTAATAAAGGCAGAGGCCTAACACATACAGAAGTATGTGAATTGTAGTTGAATGACCGGTACTCAAGCCCTGGGCCGACTCCCCGTGCGGTAGAGGAAAGAAGAGACTGGAGATC
>JADBJO010004975.1:137500-140000 GCA_016801955.1 Conus betulinus
ATTACTCTGAGCTCTCTTTCAGCTCTGTCCACGTGGTTTCCCTTGTCTCTGAACTCTGCCACATGGCCTCTTCTCCAGCTGTTTCTGGCTTGTCTCCTCTTCCTTCTTTTCTGTGGGTCCCACGGATGGCGTAGACACTGACTTCTGAAGGGCATGTTTTACCCAGCTCCACTCCCCTCCTGAGGGACTGTGTAGTAATATGCGTCTGTCCTGGTCTTTGCCACAATTCGTCATTGTTGACTCAGGACTCCGAATGGTACAACGCGCCTCAAGCATGCATTACTAAATGTCTGTATCTCCTGCTGCATTACTTCGGTTTTCCTCCATATCTCAATGGCGTACAGCGGGACAGACGTGACGCTTGAACGGAAAATGTACATGTTTGTGGTGTGCTGATTTCCCTTGGGGTCTAGACGTTTTCCAGCATGACAGAGGCTGGTCGTGCCTTTGCTGAATAATTCTGTATCAATGTATGCTCCACCTCCTCCCTCCAAATACCCCCTCCGCAGCCCTCTCCTCTGCACCACTCCACCGTCTATCCAGCACACTGTCCAGGTATACAAAGGACTCAACCACCATGCTTCGCTCTCCACCGACTGTAGTTGGAGTTTTGGCATTGCTGTTGATCTTCATGAGTTCTGTTTTCCTCTTGTGATCCTGACTCTTGCCCCTGTTGATGATATTGTCAGATGTGTGGCCTTGTATTGCTTCTGGCTGTAATGGTGTAAGAGGAGTGCCAGGTAGCTAGAAAAAAACAAAATCTTCCTGCTGTGTCAAGACTGTTGACTTTATTCTGATCTTACCGTTAGCTCTGGTGGTCTTCACGATCCAGTCAAAGACCAGAGGGAAAGAGGTAAGGCAACACTAGAACTCTTGGTGAACTCTAGTTCTAACCTAAAGACTGACTGACAGCTGGCCTGCATCAGCAATCCTGCGTGTCATGTCTTTGTTTGTGCTCTGGATGGGGAAGACAAACTTCTCAGTTACACTGCTGTGTTTCAGTTGAATTTTACTGTGTGTTTCTGTTCACGCTATCGGCTGGCACTCACAGTCTATGAATTT
Organism: Conus betulinus; assembly: GCA_016801955.1. Taxonomy (NCBI): domain Eukaryota; kingdom Metazoa; phylum Mollusca; class Gastropoda; order Neogastropoda; family Conidae; genus Conus; species Conus betulinus. The sequence goes on from JADBJO010004975.1 coordinate 138,563, forward strand.
AATGTAGAGGGTGGGGTGGGGTGGGGTGTGCCGGTGGAAAGGTTTGTGTGTGGGTTCTTTTCCAGTAAAAACGCCACAAAGATGTTCAGCCTGACATTCTGGTCTTTGAAGAATCTATGCCCATGAACCGTCGTCTGCTGAAATCTAAGCATGGAGTCAACATTTCTGCCAGGCACCGACAGCTGCAGAATTGCTTGGATGTCGCCTTTCTTGGCAACTTCATGAGAGAAGAAGAACACACACTGGCCATCCGTGGCAAATACATAGCCCTGTTGTGATGCACCACAAATTCTAGCTATTGAACGCCAGATGTTTCTTTTAAATGCACCATAATCTTCTGACATACTATTCCAAAAAACGGAGATGTTCCATCGTTTGATTGAAAAAAAATTCGTGAAGCCGTCCAAAATGCAAACAAAAAAATATTTCTGGAATTGCAACCCTGATGACCGAATCCTAAGCGAATGTGCATTAGACAAAAAAAAAATGTCTCTTTCGGCACAGATTGATTGAGAGAAAACGAGGGAGATGAGTTTAAGAGGGACACGTGAGGCGAAGAATCGTCATCAACATCAATACACGAAATCCAAAAAGCTCATCCAGAGGAATAAAAAACAGACTTGAACTAACCTAAATCTGAAACATAACAAACATCATCAAAAAGAGTAGAAATCATACATAAACCTTACCGAGAGGAATCTGAAACATAAATGAATATCAGCAAGAGGATTGTGATAATACATACATAGATCTTACCAAGACGAATCTGAAACATACACGAATCTCGTCAAGAGAAATGCTAAACAATGAAGAAACCTCCTCAAGAGTAAAATAGTAAACATACATGAAACAATACACTTTACCAAGAGTAATCTCAAACATTCATGAACATCAACACCAACAAGATATAGCAGCAACAAATTTCACTAGAAAAGAAAATGATTAACCGCACCATGGAAAGAATATAAGTTAGGAACGAACCTTTTAAAAAAGGAATACTAAACGATAACAAACTGACCAAAGAAAAGTTAACCAAGCCTTCCCAAAAAGGAAAGTGAAACATCAAAGAGCCTCATTGAAAATGGAATATAAATCAAAATAGGAATATTAAACACTAAATAATCTCATAAGAAACGGTTATAAAACACGAACAAAACATCTGTAAGAAAAAAAGAAGAAGAAGAAGAAAAAAAGGAATTAAAAAAAACGAACGAATTCTACAGAAAAAAGGAATGTTAATTACTGACCAACACCCCCTTCCCCCTCTACACACACACACTCGCACGCACACGCACGCACACACACACACACACACACACACACGCACACACACACTCACACACACACACACACACACACACACACACACACACACACACACACACACTTCTTCATCTCTTCACCTCTACCCCATTCACTCATTTGTTTCCCAAATATC